>CM017570.1:5853977-6001477 GCA_007844125.1 Sinonovacula constricta | reverse complement strand
GTATATGTAGGTATCTGGACGGTAAAGACACATAAGTATATGTAGGTATCTGGAGGGTAAATACACCTAAGTATATGTAGGTATCTGGAGGGTAAAAACACGTAAGTATATGTAGGTATCTGGACGGTTAAGACACGTAAGTATATGTAGGTATCTGGACGGTAAAGACACGTAAGTATATGTAGGTATCTGGACGGTGAAGACACCTAAGTATATGTAGGTATCTGTCCGGTAAAGACACATAAGTATATGTAGGTATCTGGAGGGTAAATACACATAAGTATATGTAGGTATCTGGAGGGTAAATACACGTAAGTATATGTAGGTATCTGGACGGTAAAGACACGTAACTATATGTAGATATCTGGACGGTAAAGACACGTAAGTATATGTAGATATCTGGAGGGTAAAAACACATAAGTATATGTAGGTATCTGGACGGTAAATACACGTAAGTATATGTAGGTATCTGGACGGTAAAGACACATAAGTATATGTAGGTATCTGGAGGGTAAATACACGTAAGTATATGTAGGTATCTGGAGGGTAAAAACACGTAAGTATATGTAGGTATCTGGACGGTTAAGACACGTAAGTATATGTAGGTATCTGGACGGTAAAGACACCTAAGTATATGTAGGTATCTGGACGGTAAATACACGTAAGTATATGTAGGTATCTGGAGGGTAAAAACACGTAAGTATATGTAGGTATCTGGACGGTAAATACACGTAAGTATATGTAGGTATCTGGACGGTAAAGACACGTAAGTATATGTAGGTATCTGGACGGTAAAGACACGTAAGTATATGTAGGTATCTGGACGGTAAAGACACATAAGTAAATGTAGGTATCTGGACGGTAAAGACACATAAGTATATGTAGGTATCTGGACGGTAAATACACATAAGTATATGTAGGTATCTTGAGGGTAAATACACGTAAGTATATGTAGGTATCTGGACGGTAAAGACACCTAAGTATATGTAGGTATCTGGGCGGTAAAGACACGTAACTATATGTAGATATCTGGACGGTAAAGACACGTAAGTATATGTAGGTATCTGGACGGTAAAGACATGTAAGTATATGTAGGTATCTGGATGGTTAAGACACGTAAGTATATGTAGGTATCTGGACGGTAAAGACACGTAAGTATATGTAGGTATCTGGACGGTAAAGACATGTAAGTATATGTAGGTATCTGGACGGTTAAGACACGTAAGTATATGTAGGTATCTGGACGGTAAAGACACGTAAGTATATGTAGGTATCTGGAGGGTAAAGACACGTAAGTATATGTAGGTATCTGGAGGGTAAATACACATAAGTATATGTAGGTATCTGGACAGTAAATACACGTAAGTATATGTAGGTATCTGGACGGTGAAGAAAAGTAAGTATATGTAGGTATCTGGAGTGTAAATACACGTAAGAATATGTAGATATCTGGACGGTGAAGAAAAGTAAGTATATGTAGGTATCTGGAGTGTAAATACACGTAAGTATATGTAGGTATCTGGACGGTAAAGACACGTAAGTATATGTAGGTAGCTGAACGGTAAAGACACGTAAGTATATGTAGGTAGTTGAACAGTAAAGACACGTCAGTATATGTAGGTATCTGGACGGTAAATACACGTAAGTATATATAGGTATCTGGAGGGTAAATACACATAAGTATATGTAGGTATCTGGACAGTAAATACACGTAAGTATATGTAGGTATCTGGACGGTAAAGACACGTAAGTATATGCAGGTATCTGGACGGTAAAGACACGTAAGGATATGTAGGTATCTGGACAGTAAAGACACGTAAGTATATGTAGGTATCTGGACAGTAAATACACGTAAGTATATGTAGGTATCTGGACGGTAAAGACACGTAACTATATGTAGATATCTGGACGGTAAAGACACGTAAGTATATGTAGATATCTGGAGGGTAAAAACATATAAGTATATGTAGGTATCTGGACGGTAAATACACGTAAGTATATGTAGGTATCTGGACGGTAAAGACACATAAGTATATGTAGGTATCTGGAGGGTAAATACACGTAAGTATATGTAGGTATCTGGAGGGTAAAAACACGTAAGTATATGTAGGTATCTGGACGGTTAAGACACGTAAGTATATGTAGGTATCTGGACGGTAAAGACACGTAAGTATATGTAGGTATCTGGACGGTGAAGACACCTAAGTATATGTAGGTATCTGTCCGGTAAAGACACATAAGTATATGTAGGTATCTGGACGGTAAATACACGTAAGTATATGTAGGTATCTGGAGGGTAAAAACACGTAAGTATATGTAGGTATCTGGACGGTAAATACACGTAAGTATATGTAGTTATCTGGACGGTAAAGACACGTAAGTATATGTAGGTATCTGGACGGTAAAGACACGTAAGTATATGTAGGTATCTGGACGGTAAAGACACATAAGTATATGTAGGTATCTGGACGGTAAAGACACATAAGTATATGTAGGTATCTGGACGGTAAATACACATAAGTATATGTAGGTATCTGGAGGGTAAATACACGTAAGTATATGTAGGTATCTGGACGGTAAAGACACCTAAGTATATGTAGGTATCTGGGCGGTAAAGACACGTAACTATATGTAGATATCTGGACGGTAAAGACACGTAAGTATATGTAGATATCTGGAGGGTAAAAACACATAAGTATATGTAGGTATCTGGAGGGTAAATACACGTAAGTATATGTAGGTATCTGGACGGTAAATACACATACGTATATGTAGGTATCTGGAGGGTAAATACACGTAAGTATATGTAGGTATCTGGTCGGTAAAGACACATACGTATATGTAGGTATCTGGACGGTAAATACACGTAAGTATATGTAGGTATCTGGGCGGTAAAGACACGTAAGTATATGTAGGTATCTGGACGGTAAAGACACGTTAGTATATGTAGGTATCTGGACTGTAAAGACACATAAGTATATGTAGATATCTGGACGATAAAGACACGTAATTATATGTGGGTATCCGGAGGGTAAAGACACGTAAGTATATGTCGGTATCTGGATGCTTATGACACGTAAGTGTATGTAGGTACCTGGACGGTAAAGACACGTAAGTATATGTAGGTATCTGGACGGTAAAGACATGTAAGTATATGTAGGTATCTGGACAGTAAATACACGTAAGTATATGTAGGTATCTGGACGGTGAAGAAAAGTAAGTATATGTAGGTATCTGGAGTGTAAATACACGTAAGTATATGTAGGTATCTGGACGGTAAAGACACGTAAGAATATGTAGATATCTGGACGGTGAAGAAAAGTAAGTATATGTAGGTATCTGGAGTGTAAATACACGTAAGTACATGTAGGTATCTGGACGGTAAAAACACGTAAGTATATGTAGGTAGCTGAACGGTAAAGACACGTAAGTATATGTAGGTAGCTGAACAGTAAAGACACGTCAGTATATGTAGGTATCTGGACAGTAAATACACGTAAGTATATATAGGTATCTGGAGGGTAAATACACATAAGTATATGTAGGTATCTGGACAGTAAATACACGTAAGTATATGTAGGTATCTGGACGGTAAAGACACGTAAGTATATGCAGGTATCTGGACGGTAAAGACACGTAAGGATATGTAGGTATCTGGACAGTAAAGACACGTAAGTATATGTAGGTATCTGGACAGTAAATACACGTAAGTATATGTAGGTATCTGGACGGTAAAGACACGTAAGGATATGTAGGTATCTGTACGGTAAAGACACGTAAGGATATGTAGGTATCTGGACGGTAAAGACACGTAAGTATATGTAAGTATCTGGGCGGTAAAGACACGTAAGGATATGTAGGTATCTGGACAGTAAAGACACGTAAGTATATGTAGGTATCTGGACAGTAAATACACGTAAGTATATGTAGGTATCTGGACGGTAAAGACACGTAAGGATATGTAGGTATCTGGACGGTAAAGATACGTAAGTATATGTAAGTATCTGGGCGGTAAAGACACATAAGTATATATAGGTATCTGGACGGTAAAGACACGTAAGTATATGCAGGTATCTGGACGGTAAAGACACGTAAGTATATGTAGATATCTGGACGGTAAAGACACGTAAGTATATGTAGGTATCTGGACGGTAAAGACACGTAAGGATATGTAGGTATCTGGACGGTAAAGACACGTAAGTATATGTAGATATCTGGGCGATAAAGACACGTAAGTATATGTAGGTATCTTGACGGTAAAGACACGTAAGTATATGTAGATATCTGGACGGTAAAGACACGTAAGTATATGTAGATATCTGGGCGGTAAAGACACGTAAGTATATGTAGGTATCCGTAGCGTAAAGACACGTAAGGATATGTAGATATCTGAACGGTGAAGACACGTAAGAATATGTAGGTATCTGGGCGGTAAAACACGTAAGTACATGTATGTATATGGACGGTAAAGACATGTAAGTAAATGTAGATATCTGGACGGTAAAGACACGTAAGTATATGTAGGTATCCGTAGGGTAAAGACACGTTAGTATATGTAGGTATCTGAACGGTGAAGACACGTAATAATATGTAGGTATCTGAACGGTGAAGACACGTGAGAATATGTAGCTATCTGGACGGTAAAGACACGTAAGTTTATGAAGGTATCTGGACGGTAAAGACACGTAAGTATATGTAGCTATCTGGACGGTAAAGACACGATAGTATATGTAGGTATCTGGACGGTAAAGACACGTAACTATAGGTAGGTATCTGGACGGTAAAGACACGTAAGTATATGTAGCTATCTGGACGGTAAAGACACGTAAGTATATGAAGGTATCTGGACGGTAAAGACACGTAAGTATAGGTAGGTATCTGGACGGTAAAGACACGTAAGTATATGTAGCTATCTGGACGGTAAAGACACGTAAGTATATGAAGGTATCTGGACGGTAAAGACACGTAAGTATATGTAGGTATCTGGCCGGTAAAGACACGTAAGTATATGTAGGTATCTGGACGCTAAAGACACGTAAGTATATGTAGGTATCTGGACGGTAAAGACACGTAACTATAGGAAGGTATCTGGACGGTAAAGACACGTAAGTATATGTAGCTATCTGGACGGTAAAGACACATACGTTTATGTACGTATCTGAACGGTAAAGACACGTAAGCATATGTAGATATCCGGGCGGTAAATACACGTAAGTTTAAGTAGGTATCTGGACGGTAAAGACACGTACGTATATGTAGGTATCTGAACGGTAAAGATACGTAAGGATATGTGTGTACTTGAAAGGAAAAGACACGTAAGTATATGTGGGTATCTGAAGGGTAAAGACACGTTAGTATATGTAGGTATCTGAAAGGTGAAGACACGTAAGTATATGTAGGTATCTGAACGGTGAAGACTCGTTAGTATATGTGGGTATCTGAACGGTGACGACACGTAAGTATATGTAGGTATCTGAACGGTGACGACACGTAAGTATATGTAGGTATCTGGACGGTAAAGATACGTAAGTATATGTAGGTATCTGAACGGTGACGACACGTAAGTATATGTACGTGTCTGGACGGTAAACAAGATTGGGCGTTATATTATTAGCTGCCTATTTTATCATCATAAGTATTTTGTTCAAGTTTGTTTTAACATAATTACAAGTTGAAATCTACATTACACATCAACTGATTTAATGCATAAGGTCAGGACATGAATATAAGAATATGTGTAATCATATTTAATAATTAGCAACATAATTTGGTGTCTAGCTAAATGTTAACAATCAATTGTAAAGTTAGTAAACGCAGAATATCAATGTTAAAATGAGAGTACACATTGTACATAATAAGACTAACTAACTTAGACGCAGATAAAATATAAAAGAGCAAGTTTAAGTGTCAGTATTAAGTCTATCTAACAGGAAACTGCACATACAGCCTTGAACATGTCGATATATTATACCGAGATAGAAAGTGGTATTATAATATTAAGTTCCGATATATGCAACCATTTACATTGCGCTTTCCTGTGTTGACAGAAAGTTGTCTCCATCAAAGTGTGAAGAGGGAAACAAGTAATAGTTCATTGTCTGCGAACAACAACTACCCGAATAACCGTTATAGAGAAAATATTCTTACATCGAGAAAACATTTTGTTGACATAACGTTGTCTCCATTCAAGATTAGAAGGGAAAATAAGAAAAAGAACTGGAGATTGATCGCGGGCATAGTATATATCAAAAGAACAAACGATTGATTGTAGGATATTCCTAAGAAGAAATATATATTGTTTTTGAGCACGATGTTAGAAGAATAATAATTGGATATTAATTGTGTTCATGGTATAAGAAGAGGATGTGGTTATTGTCTATGGGTATTGTTTAGGAAGATATAGTACTAGTTTTGTTATCAAATTAGATCACTGAATTATTTATGGGCTAGGTATATGACGAAGTATTGCGGATTGATTGAAGCTTTGAGATTTAAATAGCCACTAGGGATTGATAGTATCCGTGATTTAAAGTAGCGATTGTAGATTTATCATGGGCCTGGTATAAACAGAAAAAGTAGAGATGAGTTGTGGGCCTGGTATAAACAAAAGAACTAGAGATTGATTGTGGGTCTGGTATAAACAAAAAAAACTAGAGATTGATTGTGGGACTGGTATAAACAAAAGAAGTAGAGATTGATTGCGGATCTGGTATAAACAGAAGAACTAGAGATTGATTGCGAGTCTGGTATAAACAGAAGAACAAGAGATCGATTGTGGGACTGGTATAAATAGAAGAACAAGAGATTGATTGTGGGCTTGGTATAAACAGAAGAACTAGAGATTGATTGTTGGCCTGGTACAAACAGAAGAACAAGAGATTGATTGTGGGCCTGGTATAAACAGAAGACCTAGAGATTGATTGTTGGCCTGGTATAAACAGAAGAACAAGAGATTGATTGTGGGTCTGGTATAAACAAAAGAACAAGAGATCGATTGTGGGTCTGGTATAAACAGAATAACTAGAGATTGATTGTGGGGCTGGTATAAACAAAAGAACTAGAGATTGATTGTGGGCCTGGTATAAACAGAAGAACTAGAGATTGATTGTTAGCCTGGTTGAAACAGAAGAACTAGAGATTGATTCTGGGTCTGGTATAAACAAAAGAACAAGAGATCGATTGTGGGTCTGGTATAAACAGAAGAACTAGAGATTGATTGTAGGACTGGCATAAACAAAAGAACTAGAGATTGATTGTTGGCCTGGTATAAACAGAAGAACTAGAGATGTGGGCCTGGTATAAAGAGAAGAACTAGAGATTGATTGTGGGTCTGGTATAAACAGTAGAACTAGAGATTGATTGTGGGTCTGGTATAAACAGAAGAACTAGAGATTGATTGTTTGTCTGGTATAAACAGAAGAACTAGAGATTGATTGTGGGCCTGGTATAAACAGAAGAACTAGAGATTGATTGTGGGCCTGGTATAAAGAGAAGAACTAGAGATTGATTGTGGGCCTGGTATAAACAGAAAAAACTAGAAATTGATTGTGGACCTGGTATAAACAGAAGAAATGAGATTCATTGTGGTTTGGTATAAACAGAAAATCTAGAGATTGATTGTGGGCATGGTATAAACAGTAGAACTCTAGATTGATTGTGGGTCTGGTATAAACAGTAGAACTAGAGATTGATTGCGGGTCTGGTATACACAGAAGAACTAGAGATTGATTGTGGTCTGGTATAAACAGAAAAACTAGAGATTGATTGTGGGTATAGAATAAACAGAATAACCTGAGATTGATTGTGGGCCAGTCATAAACAGATATTGGTTGTGGGCCTGGTATACACAGCAGAACTAAAACTTTTTGTTGACCTGGTATAAACAGAAAAACTCAATATTGAGTGTGAACCTGGTATTTTGAGTTATTTAAAGCATGTACATGTTGAAATAAAAGTATGTAGAATAAGAAATAAACCTTTGATAATATTTATTAACTAATATTTTTAAACAAGTGAACGAGGAACATGCAAATAAAACGAAGAATAATTAAGTAATTTAATGTAGATTATTTATATCTCGCGACATTTATAATCATAGTATCATAGCGGATATAATGCATTGAAAGTATATTGTCCCATGGGGAAGCGGAAGCACGTGATCTATTGTACATGGACAAATGAACTTCCCTATCAGCGTTGATAATCAATATGTTGCAAATACTTAACCACTGTTATTGTGACACGGATAATTATGCTGGTAAGGCGTTCAAGCAACAAATAATCTTATTACATAAACATCAGTGTATAAAGTAACGTCAACCTAGGGTCCGTACCATTGACTATCACTGACAAGAAATTTTCGCCCATCTGGATTATTTGTGTTCGCACCGAAATAGTGATACTTAAACACCAAGTCAAAAGACGAACTTTAACAAAAGGACTTTTCAACAACCGACAACTTTACCAAGAGCATATCGGATAAAACAATGTGGCTTATATTTGCTGCAATCATCATTTGGCAAACAGGTATGATAAAGCACTTCTTCAGGTCATTGTGACAGAAAATATCCAGGAATAAATACAATATAACTGCATATTTATTACGATAATATTTAGGCTATTACATAACAGAAATACAATTGTTTATCCCAAAATAAAGATAGAAAAACTGATTATGATATTGGTTATAATGGATTCGTGTTATATGTTTGTGACTGTTTACAAAACAAAGCCTTCGCTGATTATTAACTACATGATATTTTATGCTTAGTTCGAAGCATCAGGGTTTTGAAGAAAGGAAACTACGCATAATCAATTCTTACGCGAGGTCCTGATCGGAACAATATCCAAGATGGATGAAAACTTCAAATATTTTCCTTGCTGATTGTCTGTTTGTTCATGTAAACTGTTTATTCACGAAATTTAAGATGTCAAAGAATAAAGTATGTTTTCTATGCTTATGTAATTAATATTACTCATGCTTCATTATACGTTATAAAATAACAATTGTGAATATAAAACGGAATGTACCAACAATTTGAAAACAAGAGTGACAGACAGGCCGAGTAACTAAAGTAGTGTGCATATTTTCAAAAGAATTCCCAGGCTCTATCCTGTTCAAATGTTTTTTCCAAAGTGAAATGCTTTAAGGTACCTTATTCTATAAAAAATGCAAGAATCTCTATACAAAATAGATAGTGTAGTCGTCTGTTAAAGTTGGGATCAACCGAATGTTGTTGGATAATAACGAGTCTGGTAGACAATATTCCATTGTTTGTGCTTATGCCTCTGGACAGTGTAGTTGCAACTGTGTAGATGGATACTACGGTGGGAGATTCCGTTGTTTATGCTTTCAACAAGGTATTTGTGTTTGAAAATGTTGGGATGTAAATACAGACTCTCTTGCACATACGCGTTACTGACGTTAAACGTATACACGGTTGAACTTAAGAACCGTCTGTGAAAAAGTATACCCTTTTGTTCTATTAGAATCAACTCTCTGTTTATACTAGATGCACAGCATAGCTTATTCTGTATTTCACTGATCCGTGTAACTGACAGGAGAGCCCACACATGACTAATATGGGTTTATAATACGTTTAAAGTTCCTTTGTGGACAAAACCAACCTGTTTTCCATATCAATCCGCTAATTGTTGCTTAATATTATTTCTTGTCTTTTAGGTATTCACCGCTTGTTTTGTTGTTAGCATATCATGTCTGAATTGTTTCTGCCCAAAGACAAAGCAACACGACATTATTGGCGTATTTCATATGGCCGCGGGCATGTTGAATCTGTACTCTCTAATGCATATATAACAATTTCCTTGTATATGTAATGTCTACACCTTTTACTTCTTTCTTCTGCATACATGTGTACCGTTGTGTAGATGAATCTCCATATTGGTGGAACTACTGATTATCTAATAATATATTTAAAGTGTTCAAACTGTTTTTTACAGGTCATATTGAAACCAATTGTACCAACTGTCCACATAACTGTGACAATAATGGCAAGTGCTATACGTGTCCCGAGAATTGTGAGACCTGTACATACATCGACAACAGCAGATCGATTTGTGACACTTGTAAAGCTGGATACTATGGACTTCAGTGTAATCATAACTGTTCACAGAATTGTAAAGACAATATATGTAAGAAAGACACTCGTGTGTGCAGTGCAGGTTGTGTTGTTGGCTTTAGTGGATATGAGTGTGATCGAAATTGTTCAATGGGATGTCAAAAAAAGGAATGCATACAAGACAATGGTGTTTGCAGTCATGGATGTGTTGCTGGTTATTACGGATATAAGTGTGATCGAAATTGTTCCATGGGGTGTCAAGATATGGAATGCAGAGACAATGGGGTGTGCAGTAAAGGATGTATTGATGGATTTTATGGACCGATGTGCGAACGACCGTGTTCAATGGGGTGCCAAGATAGTAAATGCAATCAAACCAATGCTGTTTGCAGTATCGGATGTGTTGTTGGTTATCATGGACCTTTATGTAATGAGTCGTGTTCAAAGGCGTGTCTTCATGCAGCATGTCACCGTTTAAATGGAGCATGCATGCATGGATGTGCGGAGGGATACTATGGCGAGACGTGCACCAAAGGTATTCTTTTTGTTTAATCGAATGTGATTCTCGAGTAAGCGTGTCCCATATTTGATTGATCTGATGATAGTCTAATTTAATGACCGGTGCCTTAGAAGCACACAAGTTATTACTTCATTCATTAAAACTAATTAAGCAACGTTCGTAAATGCATTCAACAGAAGAAATTGAAAATTGCCTTTGTCTTTATGTAAACATTTGTCAGTTGGATTGTTGATTTTTGTCATGCAAACAGTAGCTCTCCTTACATGTGTAAGATATGTGAAATTGTTTGCTAAATATGCTGTAAACAATCATGTAGCGTTGTTGTTATTATGCAACCTGTTGCTGTTAGAAAAAAACATGTTGTTGCTATTATTGTTACATGTTAAAAGCATTTCAATTCAACATATTGTAAAATTACTTGCATCAATCGATTGACATCATATCTAACCAAATGTATATTTATTAAAGTATCGTTTCTTAACTCGTACATTTGCCAACGGGGTTTGTAGAAATATACGATCTGCGAATAGGCGACAGTCATTCATATGTAGTTAGCCTATAAGTCTGATCGTGACACAATAATTTATGTATGTTTGTGTGTGGCTCGTATAGTTACATGAATCAAGTACACTTAAATCTATCCAGACTGCTGTAAAATAGAGTTTATAGATATGATCAATTAACGATTTAAAGGCATTGTGTTTTGTATCTTTAGAAATGGTCACAATCGTGGGGTCGATCCTTGGTACCGTACTACTAATGGTTGCTGCAGCAACATCGGTCACTCTGGTTAGGTAAGCGACAGTTCTTGCTTTTGTCGTGATATATAGACGTTATCGGTATTTGAGTTTAGTATGTCCTTCGATGCCATTGTAATTCGCTTGGAAAAGTTCAAAATATTAACAAAGGAAATGTAAAGATGATTTTCAGTTTTGGAGCTGCAATGTTTATAGAAGTTATTTATGTTTATTTTGTTCTTTTGTTACTATTTTTGTGCTCTTTACTGGTAGAAAAAAGAAAATCATTTTATGAATTATTGGTACCTATATCTTACCTTTTAGGAGAAGGTTTATGAGGCGAGCACCCTCACCTTCGAGCGCGAATACAGACAGAAGATATGATTATATACTGGATATATCGCCCGGAGATCTGACACATAATGCTGCCGTTGATGAGTGGCAAAGGATAAACACAATTTCTGGAAGCGTAGATACAATGGGTCTTTATGCTAATACCCTAGATAAAGCAACAGATAATCCTGATCAGAATGCATCGCTAGATGTGGAGCGAGGAACGTACGAAACACTTGGTAATCCAGACTATGATGACACTGTGCATGTATATAATACGGCAGTTTGATGGGCTTTCTGGCTACAGTTGTCAGTCCAGTTGTTTCGACATTTGCTAGACTAATCACTTGTGTTTCAGTTTGCAAAGTAGCAAAACACCACAATGCAAGTTTTCAGATTCAAAAATAGATTTGAGAATATCCGGAGTCAGCATTTTGATTCCAAATTGCATCTAAACTTTTATTTTGTAATTTTTTTTTAAAAAGAATTCTATAAAAATAACTAACCAACTAGTCCTATACACATAGGCAAGTTTTTTTAATTATAAATAACATATTCAATAATTTTAGATGACGACTGTCACATAACTAAGGTCAAATAGACCATAAACATCTATTTAAAATTAAAATAGAACCTAGCAAGAATGAAAGCATTTAAATGCTAACGACAAAAACAACAACACCAACAACAAACCAACAAAAACAACATGTCACGGGTTTACTACATTAATTTTTATTAATAATAGAAACACAGTATATTGACAACATCTGATATCTATAAATGATGAACAATAGCTTTCCCTGACTTTTTAATTTCCTTGTTATTTCCGGATGTAGCGTTAATTTGTATTGACACTGTTCAGTTTGTTTATCATGCGTGACTTCATGATTCATTACAATGATAATTTAGCAAAAATGTTTATGTTTATATTCTTCTAAGCATAATGGTCGTTAAATAAAATAGACGAGAGAATATAGTACTGTGACACCGTTAAAATCGAACGTGTTATTCAAGTTATCCCAAAGTCTAATACGTAATGATAGCCATAATTTAGACTTTTTTGCTCGTAATGATGACCGAAGAGCTCCGAAAATTTACATGTAAACATAATAATCCCTCATCTCTAATGTCTGTTTAGCGCCATTTGTTGTAACCAAAATGCTTACAGAGCAGAAAGACCGATTTGTTTTGGGTTTTACTGCACGCCGACACATCATATGGCATACGACGCCGAAAAAAACCGATTTACTTTGTAATGTTAGTTGCAACAACTGGAAACACGCAACATGCTGTTTTGTCTGCGTTAGATACGAATTTATTGTGTCAAAAAACAGAAAACGCCCACTAGCGGCACACTTTGTACTCATGTGCAAAGTAATGTATACACTTGTGAACACTCCTAAGTTATTTTGTCAATTATCTTTTTCATACTGTTTATCTTCATTTTTTGTCTTGTTCATACTGTTTATCTTTGTAAATCTTCATTTTTGGAGGAAATAAAGATAAAGAATTCGTACGTACATACAAATTGCAGTGATAGGGTTATAAAGGTCATGTATACACAATTTATTCTCAGTTTAGAGACTGTCCGTCAGCCAATTTATATTTAGTAGTCAAAATGCATAACAACAACATTTTAATAACAAGTTAAAAACTGGAAATTTTATTTTTACGTTGCCAAGGCTTTTATCTACTGTACATACCGTACATATGTTTATTGTTTATTTTATTACTAGTTTTTTGTATGTATATAAGTTCATTGTATCTGTTTTAACTCCCGATGCAAGTGCTTACTGTTAGTTGTTTCACTTTGATGGGATGTTGTTATTTACACTGTTTGCTAGAAAAACCTTCAGGAAGTGCGAGGTTGGAGCGCTCCACAAACTAGCTTTAAGCACCCCAGTTGGCCCTTTTCCCGATTGACCGTTCCAAGGCGGTAACTGATGGTTTTTCTTTATGTGTGTTATGTCTCGTCTCTGTGTTTTTCTCACATTTGCATTTGTCGTCTGGTAGATAAAATTTAAATATCTGTGAAAATTTTGATAGGACCTTTTCTTATTTACCAACTAATGTATGAAAATGTCATCCATTTATAAATTATTATCATAAAATAATCATATTTTGTGACGTATTCTTTAATAGTAATTTGACACGATCGGCCTATGTACTGTGTCGAAGTATACCGTTGAATACAACTGCTGTTTATTTTCCATTTTAGTTAATATCTTTAATAACCTCGTCCTTAGGTGTGTGAGGATAGAGGTCAATCACATCCCTCCACAACGTATGTACCGATGTATCAGTATAGTAAGGAAGTAAAAATAGACGGATTTTAAAAGATCAAAAGGAAAAGATGCAGCAACAAAAACAATTATCTATGCTGTTACATGCATGTTATGCATATAGAACACTTTACATGACAAGGGAATTTCTATGCTTCCGAAAATCTTAAATGTTATATAATATTGCCAGATACGATTTATCTTAGTAGTTTGATGTACAGACAACTGAAAAAGTTTACTGATTAAAATCTGTGTTAATTTCTCTTTTTTATTTGAAGACACATTTTACAGACATCACAGTGGGATTTCCTGCGACTCTTGAAATAACGTAATGTCGTTTACAACCGAATATATATTTCTTGTACTTAAGTATTAACATATCTATTGGATCATTATTTCCCTAAGATCCAAGTTAGAATGTAAAATTGTCTAAATCACCTCGAAATTTGTGTAATGTTTAACATTTCTTTTATGTGTTGGAGCACATCTGGTATAAGTACTTAAAATAATAGTAATTTTGCTACTTTCTTTGTATTAAAATGAGAGAATACAAGACTGTAAACAATTTTTGTTTTTGACATCAGAGAGTCCAGAGTCTCGTAGGACTAGATTTTATTTGCATATGATTTTTTATCTTAGATACATGATATTTGTAAGTGTAAACTTGATTAATGAATTTCTCAATTCGCTTTTTTTAATTCAACGGGCAAAGGGAAATAACCTATCAAGACATACATAATGACATACTTATTATCTTTTCTCGGGTCATGATCCTAGTTGATCGTTTTTGATTGGCTTATGCTTCAACCAATGATCACTCGACAACCATTTTCAAATTGTTTTCCGACATGAGCCTTTTGATGTAGACGTTTATGCTACAGGAAATTGTATTTCCTTAGTTAAGTATTTTACTTTGCTGTTTAATAAATTACCATTAGTAACATTTGACTAAATGTTCAACTATACTCAACATATTTCTAAATAGTAAACTCATTTGTCTAAACCTTTTTGTTTTTATAAACATGTATAAAACATTGTGTAGAGATATCTTCCATATCGGCCTACACAAGAGCTCGAGTCGATCATGTAAATATTTTTAACTTGTATCATTGTGTTATACCATTTGGTATTCTCTATTTATACTTCCTTGATACGTTTTGTTGTGTCATATCTTATTAACCCTGATATTTCACTAATTATCACACAAAATTTACTCCTCTCTTTCTTACAATTATGTTTTACTTGAAGTAAGAGAATTTTAGCGCAGTCTACTAAGATATATGGATAGGCTATAGGGTAAAATGGGATCTCCTATAACACGAAAGAGTTTGATAAAACCATTTAGTTGGACGGAGACCTCTGTATTATAAAAACATTTCGATTTATTTTGCAAACTGTAGATCAAAATTAAAACATAAATGAGATGTTCTAATAAATTAAAAATCTTTATAAAAATCTATCATCAAAGGCAATTCAGTTATTTTATGAATTTCTGTAAAAAATATATATCCTATCATATTCTGGTATTTTCTTCATAATATGTACGTTTTATGAATACTGTTTGCTCTTTTGAAATTAAAATGTATAGAACAGTTTTAAAAATGTTTCCTGGGCCTCCAGATACTAATTTAAAAACTGGATTCAGCAAATTAATTGATAGATAATGATTTGATAATTTCTACGTTTATTTTTTGGAATACATGTAATAATTCAAACCTTAACATTCCTAGAAAAGAACATTTTTAAATGATTTTTACTTATCTTACCACAAAGAGCTATATCGATAATGCTTTAAAGAAGTGTAAGAATTGTTTCTTCAAAGCCTATGTTTCTTTCAAGGTTTTCTAATTGACTAGTATCTAATTTTGATTTGAAATGTTGACTTTACTCTTCTTGTTATATGCTATTGTCAAGGACATTTCGTTTTCCATGTAAATACTCATAGAAACTTCCTGTTTCTTGTAATATTTGTGTTTGTTCAAACATAAGAGTTTCATGTTCTTTTTCTGTATGTCAATATGTTTATGTTATTTATTTATAAAGGCGTGACCGCCTAAATATGAGTAATTTATAAACAAACCAAAAGAAAGATACAATTCAAGCCATATGTTGCATTGTTTACTTTAGAAATGTTAATGTTCATTGCTCTAAAAAAAGTTTACTTGTTCAAATAAATATATGTGTCTATGGGACAATATATACACAACAACCAATGATAGAGACGACAGAGCTGAAAGTCATGTTCAGCTAAAGGGGTTAATTTGGTCCTTGGTTTAAGAGGAACAACTCTTCATTCATTTCATTCAAACGAACTCGAATCGTAAAAAAACAGATTTGAAGGGACGCAACGGTTGAAAACAAAATACAATAGTTCAGAAGGATTTAAACCCCTTAAATTTGTTTTATTTATGTCAATTTACATCACATGTGGCGGAGCAAATTAATTAAAAAACTAAACTTTATTTATCTATGTCAGTTAACACGGGCTTTACAGCAACATAACTTTAATGTAATTGTTAATTACATAAAAAGACAAAAGCCGACTTGTACAATCTGGATTAGCGATAACATGATCTTCAGCTGCATGACTCTTTTTCTCGATTTCAATCACGGCAAACACTGTTAAATGAGACTCCAGCGATATAACTTAAATCTGTTGACTCTGATCCCCGCCCATCCATGACATAGGAGGATTTTGATAATAATAATATGACGAGGTTCCTATCATCTATTTTAAATGACTTTAGCTACAAGTAAGTTAAACTTTATTCATGATTATTAACGATGATTTTTAATAAAGGATAAATAATTGTGCTTTTATGTTAAGCTCGTGTGAAGAAAACATCCACTATCAAACGCGAATTCCATTTTCGAACAATTGAGATCTTACAATTAAACAATGCTTTTGTATATAAAAACGTAGATAGGCTAAAAAGACTTTGATAACTTATTACAAGGACAGACATTATATTATTTACAATTTTGTACCTACGCGTGTGACAGGTGGCATTTGAGACTGTAAATATTTTTTCTTTTTTTTTGGTCTGGATCCGAACTAGTATCTAACATTTACAATAAGAGACAAAGATGCATTATGGCGGTGCCTTTGTTACAATATTCCTTATATGGTAAATTACGAATATGAGTCATACTTATATCTTTGTCATGTCACGTGTATTAGCATAACATGCTATTTTACTTCATTTTCCAAGGTTAACATCTTACTGTAAAGACAAGAATTGCTTATTTAAAAATAAGAAAAGTATAGTTGTGGTCAAATTGCTGTAACTATCTCTGATTGCAGTATGTATATTGAATTTCTCTGTAATCATTAGGTTATATATAATTTGTTAAGGTATGGGGAAAATCTGCTTGGAAGGCAAATTCCAGAAAAATGAGACCGGCCAACATGACGAATGCTATATGGAAAAGTGTAAGTGCGGCCACCCAATTGTCAAACGTATATGCATTCATCACATATTTTTAGCAGTTTATATCTTATTTGCAAATTTCATTTGAGACATGGTGTATATCCAAGCTTTTTTTTCTTCTAGAAACATAACGCAGTTATTTCTGACGAAAAATCTTGCTAAAGCATTAGATCAAGTTATATACTCAGTCATGCTGTTCGCGTCGTCGATATTTGTGAGAAAGTTCTTAATAGGTAAATAAGAAAAGGTCCTATCAAAATTTTCACAGATATTTAAATTTTATCTACCTGCAGACCAAGGCAGACAAGGTAAATGTAAATGTGACAAAAACACAGAGACGAGACATAACACACAAAAAGAAAAACCATCAGTTACCGCCTTGGAACGGTCAGTCGGCAAAATGGCCAACTGGGGTGCTTAAACCTGGTTTGTGGAGCGCTCCAACCTCGCACTTCCTGACGGTTTTTCTATCAAACAAACAGTGTAAATAAACGTATCCCGTCAAAGTGACACAACTAACAATAAGCACCTGCATCGGGAGTTAAAACAGATATAATGAACATATGTACAAGTATTTACAGTAGATAAAAGCCTCGGCAACCAAAAAATTCCAAATGAGAGAGTAGTTTAAAATAAAATAAAGCAGAACAAGCGCTGATATATTATAAGAACCATATAACGACGTCATAAATGCCATGACGTCATATGCCAAAAGTGTCAAAAGTGAAATGTAAACAATATAGAAGAAACAATAGAATTTTAGAAAATCAACAAAATAAAACGTAGTATTGTTTAGAGTTAATCGTTTAAAAAAAACATATTATAAACGCCGAGGATTTATCCGCAGTTGACATATTATATATGATAAAGATTAAAAAAAATCCCGATGTTATACCTACTGTGCAATCTCACGTAAAGGGTATGGAGACTGCTCAAGTTGTCCCACCTATATAGGGCACGACTGGAGAGATGAAGAGACAAGAAATCCAACAGTGACTGTCCAATTATGGCTTTAAGTCACTGTTTTCATATAGTCTCAACGACCTGTCCGGTCATCGTGTAATTTAAAAGCAATGCAAGTTCTTGACTGTAAAAGGGTCAATTGCAAGCAATGCAGTACATCGAAGTATTCCCGGGTTGTAACCGTCTGCAATACATTTTCTGATAAGTTTTGTAAAGTGGTCAGAAAAGTTATTGAGACCTTTGATCTTCTTTAACTTGTATAAAACATTTCCATAAAATGCAGGATGGCTTATGCCTTTCTGCATAAGTGTTTTCATACTGCTATTATACTTAGAAGCAATAAAATCATTGCGGTGAAAGAATTTTGAAAACGCCTTTCTTAATTTATGAAAACGAAAGCCTTGTTGTAACAGTTTAGAAGAAATAAACAGGTTTCTAGCATTGAAATCTTCTACTTTAGTACAAACTCGTGCAAACCTTGTAAGTTGTGATATGTAAATACCATAGGAGGTAGCAAGAGGTGAATCACCATCAAGGTATGGATAATTCACAATACTAAAGTTGAAATCATCTCTCTTGTCATAGATTTTAGTAGAGACGTTGTCATTGGAAATATTGATCTCAATGTCTAGAAATGCTGCATTTAAATGCCAGTTATTTGCTTTATTTAGGGTAAGTTCTGGAGGGTAAATCAGATGGATCATTTGAGAAAAGAAAGGATTATCTATAGTTAGAATATCGTCAAGATAGCGTGACGTTAAATTGAAAGCCTCTATAATGTGGCTTTGGTTTGAAGGGGATAAAGTTAACATGAAATCACGTTCAAAGCAGTATAAAAACAAATCTGCAATTAATGGTGCACAGTTGGTTCCCATAGGGATACCAATTACTTGTCTAAATAAAGTGTCACCGCATTTTATGTAAATTTTGTCTAATAGAAAACGTAAAGCTTCACAAACATCCGTGCAAGTCCACATAGTAAACTTTTCTAAGAATGTGTTGGTAAAAAAAGCATTACTTTCATGACATGCAATATATAGACGTTGCTCTCGAGCAAATGTTTTCTCAATAAGAGCAATCAATTTGGTCTTAATTAAATCATGAGGTAAAGAAGTGTACAGCGTAGAGAAATCGTAAGTATTAACTGCAGAGCAATGAAAGTTTAAAGTACGAAACTTGTCTAAGACTTCTGAAGAATTTTTAATAGACCAAAAAATGTTAATTCCTGAATTTTCATACACTTTTTCACAATATTTAACAACGTGATTGCGAACGGCTGTAAGGCAAGACGTAAGTAGTTTAGATATGTGAGTAGTGGTGCTAGAGCTTGCATAAGCTATGAATCGTGACTTGTATGGTGTTTTGTGAAGCTTAGGAATCCAGTACAAGGAAGGAAGTTTTTCTTGCTTTGTTTCTATTTTGATATTGAAATTATGCAATATCTGTTTATGTTTGTCAATGACTGTCTGAAAGTCAAGGTTGGTGCAAGAGTAAGAACTGGTGGTGGATAACTCAGCACTCAGTATATTTTTGTAATAAAGTCGTCAGACAAAAATTATGTTGTTTGAAGCTTTGTCTGCAGGTACAAGTACAAATTTATCGTGAATATTCTGAAAGGACTGTTTTAGATGTTTTAAGTGATAAAAAGGTTTCTTAGGTAAACTAGAAGGATGGGAGCGGTAGAATTTAACGCGATTTTTTATTATCTTAAAAATGGCTTTCTTCCAAGTATTAAGTGCTACTGTATCCGTGTTTTCTCTCTTACACCAGCGATCGGCAAACAGATTAATTGCATCAGCAATTTCTTTGCAACAAAGGTCAAAATCTATGTCATCTGGCAGGCGATATTTCGGGCCCTTAAAGAGTAATTTTCTCAATTTGTAGTCATCGATGATGTTTAAATCCCTTAAAACATATGTTCGTCGACGAACTGCACCAACAGCAGTGTCTATTTCAATTGTTTTTCAAAATATATAGGAGCTGATAGCGCATTAACATATGTAAATGTATTTGACGATATTGTAGTTGTTTAATCCTGTCTGAACTTTGTAACTTCTTGTTTTTTTGTTATGTTATATGCACATGTGTGTGTGTGACTATGTGCGCAACCTTATGTGTGAATACCTGTGTCGCGAGTGCCTGTTAGAAAGTATTTGAGCAATACAGTTTTCGTTTATTTATACTCATAGTTCTTTATGTCAGTTGTACTATTTGGTAACTACTGTATATCCTATCTGAAAAGACCGATAACTCTCCTGCTATGTAAATTCATGTACATGGTTTATGCTTATGTAATCTATTTTAATAAATTATAATATTTTATTATTTTGTCCTGGTTTTCCTTAAAAGTCAGATAGGAAATAAGTCAATAATGTTAAAGTGTTATAACATTAGTCTTGTTTTGGCCCTTAACGAAGCAGGTCGACGATACTGATGATGCTGATGCTGATGATGATGGACGATGATGATGATGATGATAATGATGATGATGATGATGATGATGATGATGATGATGATGATGATGATGACATAAAGACAGAAACATGCATTTAAAAATGATATCTTATTGATTGACATAAGAATCCATTGAAAAACTTGAAAAAAGACCATATCAAAAATAAAATTTAGCATATTTAATATAATCTTCTCACAAGGGAGGTCATCAAAACATTTTAAAAACACTAACAGATAAATAATTTGTCAACTTACTGTTTGGTCATTTTGGTGATTTTACTCAATTTGTCATATGTTTTTATTATTTATATTTTTTGCTTGTAAACAGGTTATCTGGAATAATAAACAAGGTTAAATTAGTAACATTTGTATGGGAGTACCCGACCAAACGTCGAAAAACGGCACAAAGTCCTTTGCACGTACTTAGCGTGATTATGGACAAAATCAATTAAGACACAGCTAAGTTCTTCATGCGTCCAAAACCCAGAAAAAGGTACGTGTTTACATCTAATCTTGCCCTATAAACAATACGTGAGTGTGTTGCCATATAAGTAAAATTTATATGATGAGTAACTGTGCTGTAAAGTTACTGTTTATTTATACAGCGTGAGATTTGTGGCCGTAAAGTTCTAAATGTTTAACTTGACTGGCTATAAAGTTATTTATAATTTGATGTAGGTTTTATGCAGTTTTAACATACCTTTTTAAAATGACAAACTAATTCAATAATGATAAAAGGCTTATTAAAAATGTAAAATAGTTTAACCTTTACGTATTAATTAAAAATCATATTGTTAAATCTATATGTAACAATGAAGGATAAGAGGTTATAAAGTTCAGTTGTATAGTATTGGCATTTAATGGCCAAAAATGGAAATATTATTGTACAAACTGACTTATTCGTTTAGTTAAATTTCACTATATTAAACAGGTGATTATTTTTTTATTACAGCGAAAGTGCTGTAGTTTAATTCATATATAAATTCGAATCTTATTTGTCGTAAAACTTAATCTACATGTATAAATATATAGAATTTTGTCATAATTCGCTGTTTTACATTTTCTTACTACGTGAGAATCTGAAATGCATTTTTGTTATGGAAACTTTTGTAAAATAAGTTATACACAGCAAAACATTTCTCTCGGAAGGGATAGTCCAAATTATGAAATAAATGCAAATACGAAGTAATTTCTTCCAAACCATAGCTTTTAGTAAGTTTTAATCAATAACACAAAGACGTTTAATAGGTCAAAACATAACGGCATGTTGAAAGAATAACACAACCAATTGTCGCACAAGATGACAGCAAGACCCTGGTGTTTTAGTGCACCGATATTCAAATGCAGGGGTCCAAAATAATTCGAATGACGAGGTATACAGGTTGATGTTCGGTTGAGTAACTTCTGCACGCACATTTTAACAAAGTAAGACAAAACTACATTGTTCATATTAGTACAGTTTGAATTCAATATTTGTTTCAAGAAACTGCGTTCAATCATAAATTATACGATTATATGTTATAAAAAAGCCATAGCATTGTTTAGTATACAAAAGGGGACATATGGTATGTTGAAAAAAATATTTAAGAATGAATGACGATTTCTTAACACGGTATAACCTTTAAGTAGTTAAACATAATTTATCTGTCAACAGGATAACTTTGTAAAATTGCGTGACATATGTACGAACAATAAGATCAATTTATCAAACCGAAGATGATATATCGCCATTATGACGGTGTCCAATGTGTAAACATATTGAAAGCTTAACATTTTCTACATTCAGGTCCAAACTAAGCACTAAATATCAATGCAGATAATGAGATACTATTTAAAGATCAACTTTCAATTATTAGCTTTTTTTGTATAATACACCTGAAACATATTTAAGTTAACTTTAAGCCAATGTAAACACAATGCTGCTTTCCCCTCTACCATCCTCCGACCTCACCGATCTTGTCAATGATAATTAATAAAATTCATAAAGTGACAGGAGATAAAAAATGAGTGAATTATAATTATATAATCTAATATTGTTTAATAAATGATTAATTTCTCTCATGAAGATAAATGTACATGGTTATAATTTTAAACATTAGAGCATCAAATTGTCAACTTTCAGACCTATCATTAGCACAAACTATTTAATTAAATATTAATGTGAATAGGAACGACACTTATGTCTAATTTAATTAATTTACAATTATATAGTTAAGTGTAAATGTATAAACAAGTCATTTATAGTCATGTAGTTAAAACAACCGGATGAATGCTTTGTAAACTGCAGTGCAATCAAACTGTCTTCATATTAGGGAATCTACATAATAAAGAAGCACTGACATATGTGAACGCTAAATAAGCTAAGCTTAACACACAGGGAGAAAGTTCTATCATTGACGAATGTGCAATGCTGGTATAAAGGTTTCAAAAGAAATAAAATAAATTTAGATAGGTTGGAAATAGATTTTAAGTTTGCGTGATCTAACGCCCAATATATCACGGTTTTGAGTTCATATGCGTATTAATTTAATCAAGAAAGGTTGTAGGAGATATAATTGAGTGATTAAATTTACGCATCTGAACGACAAACCGTGATATATTAGACATTAGATCAAACAAACTTAAAATATGTTTCCATTCTTACAAGTTCTACAAGAAAATTTGACTTAAAAGGGACACAAATGCGAACTTCAATGCGAACTACAAATTTACGCAATGTTTTTAGGTTATCTCTCTTGTTTGGCTGTTGCGTTTCATCCACACGTACTTCCTAATTATTTTTTTTTTTAATTATAAAAACACCCGACGAGATTGCATATTTTATTTATTTATTTTTATCTTTTTAATATTATGTTATTAGTAAAATAAAACCGTTACTTTCTAAGATATGGTAAAGTTTTAGGCGAAGGCCATGTGAACGGAAATAACAACTTATCACAATATGTCAGGTTGGTCAACAATACAAATGGGAAGGGAAAGTGAAAGGAGGAGTTATTCTTGCAGTAAAATTGTCTCTATTTATGCAGTGATATATCTTTTATTTTTCATCACAGCAGAATGCTTCATATCCGTTTCGACTTGTAAGCTTGAGTACATCGTATCTACCAAAGCAATATCCACAGACAGCACCACCACCATCATCATCATAATCATCGTCATAATCATCATCATCATCATCATCATCATCATCATCATCATCATCATTATCACCATCATCGACATCTTAATCCTCCTCCTCCTCCTCATCATCATCGTCATCATCATCATCAGCGTGATCATCATCAGCAGCTTCATCAGCTTCATCAGCATCATCATCACCGTCATTATACATTTTTTAAAGAAAGAATATTTTGAAACAATCGATATCAAATCTCTGATGCAATGCGATATTTTTCTACCACAAAGGAAATGATCAAATTATAGAAAACAACCAAACACACAGCAAAACAAAGTGCAGTATTTTCAAGTGATGATAGGTTAAGAGAAAAATAGTAATGATTAATAGAAAGAGGACACATCCGCAAATGAAAGGCAAACACAAACCCGAAGTTATATCCTATAAAGGGCACGACTGTAGACATTAAGAGACAATTCCAACCTTGACTGTGTAGTTTATAGCTATGAAGTCCCCGTATACATGTAGTCCTAATGACTTGTCTGGTCACCTGGAATGTTAACAACAATGCAAGTTCTTCACTGTTAAAGAGTCAATTGCAAGCAACGATGTACAGGGTTGTAACCCTCAATACTGTGTTTGTAAATGTTATAAAATGATCAGAAAAGTTAGAGAGACCATTGATTGTGTAAGTAGTATCTAACTCCTTGTTGTAGCAATGGTGTAATGATAAGCTGGCTACTAACACTTAAGAGTGTCCCTGCACTTAGACGTGAAACATTTCCTGCCATCACAGCAAATAAGTATATGTAGGTATCTAGACGAGAAAGACTTGGAAGTATATGTACGCATCCGGACGGTAAAGACACGTAAGTATATGTAGGTATCTGAACGGTAAGGAAATGTAAGTATATGCAGATATCTGGACGTTAAAGACACATAAGTATATGTAGTTATCTGGACGGTAAAGACACGTAAGTATATGTCGGTATCTGGGCGGTAAAGACACGTAGGTATATGTAGGTATCTGGGCGGTAAAGACACGTAAGTATATGTAGATATCGGGACGGTAAAGACACGTTAGTTTATGTAGGTATCTGGACGGTAAAGACACGTAAGTATATGTAGGTATCTGGGCGGTAAAGACACGTAAGTATATGTAGGTATCTGGACGGTAAAGACACGAAAGTATATGTAGAACAATAACTATCCGAATAACCGTTATATTGCAAATATTCTTACATCGCGAACACATTGTGTTGACATAACGTTGTCTCCATTCAACAACCGTGACTGAATCAGTTGGGATCAGTTGTTTATGGTTGGCATTTTTTCCGTGGCCACCTGTATACAGCGGACTATCTGTTTGCAAGCATCTTATTTTCTTGGTTATATAGTGTAAGACCAGCTGAAGGGAAAAACATATTCAGTTCCTAATTGAGACGTAGGATAAAGAGCTAGCATATCGCCGAAGAGTTATTTGTAACTATCTTGAACGTTTTTGTTGATCACCTTTACACAGCGGGAAGACATGTACATGAACACCTCTGTACATCCAATCTTTAGCGTGAGACTAGTTATCGAGAGTTTTAATGAACGGCAGCTTTTGTATCTGGGAGAAAGAGAAGAACTAGATATTGATTGTGGGCCTGGTATAAACAGAAGAACTAGATAATGGTTGTGGGACTGGTATAAACAGAAGAACTAGATATTGGTTGTGGGCCTGGTATAAATAGAAGAACTAGATATTGGTTGTGGGACTGGTATAAACAGAAGAACTAGAAATTGGTTGAGGGACTGGTATAACCAGAAGAACTAGTGATTGATTGTGGGATTGGTATAAACTGTAGAACTAGATACTGGTTGTGGGCCTGGAATAAACAGTAGAACTAAAGATTGATTGTGGGACTGGTATAAACAGAAAAAAAAGAGATTGATTGTGGGACTGGTATAAACAGAAGAACTAGATATTGGTTGTGAGCCTGGTATAAACAGAAGAACTACATATTGATTGTAGGAGGGGTAAGAACAGAAGAACTAGATACTGATTGTGGGTCTGGTATAAACAGAAGAACTAGATATTGATTGTGGGTCTGGTATATACAGAAGAACTAGATATTGATTGTGGGTCTGGTATGAACATAAAGCCTCCATATTGGTTGTGGGACTGGTATGAACATAATAACTAGAGATTGATTGTGGGTCTGGTATAAAGAGAAGAACTAGAGATGGATTGTGGGCCTGTTATAAAGCGAAGAACTAGAGATTGATTGAGGGCCTGGTATAAACAGAAGAACTAGAGATTGATTGCGGGCCTGGTATAAACAGAAGAACTAGAGATTGATTGTGGGCCTGGTATAAAGAGAACAACGAGATATTGATTGTGGGCCTGGTATAAACAGAAGAACTAGAGATTGATTGTGGGTCTGGTATAAACAGAAGAACTAGAGATTAATTGTGGGTCTGGTATAAACAGAAGAACTAGATATTGGTTGTGGGACCTGGTATAAACAGAAGAACTAGAGATGGATTGTGGGTCTGGTATAAACATAAGAACTAGAGATTAATTGTGGGTCTGGTATAAACAGAAGAACTAGAGATTAATTGTTGGCCTGGTATAAACAGAAGAACTAGAGATTAATTGTGGGCCTGGTATAAACAGAAGAACTAGAGATTAATTGTGGGTCTGGTATAAACAGAAGAACTAGAGATTGATTGTGGACCTGGTATAAACAGAAGAACTAGATATTTAGTGTGAATCTGGTATGATAAGTTATGAAAAGCATGTAAATTAAATGTTTAAATAAAAATATGTAGGATAAGAAATAAACTTTGATAATATTTATTAACTATTATTTTTTTAACAAGTATACGAGGAACATGCAAATAAAACGGAGAATATTTACCCAATCTTATATAAATTTATTATATCTCGCTACATTTATAATCATAGTATCATATCGGATATATCGCATTGAAAGTGTAATGTCTCATTGGGATGGGCATCGGAAGCACTTGATCTAAATTGTACATGAATAAATAAACTTCCCTATCATCGTTGACAATTAATATGTTGCAAATACTTAACCCCTGTTATTGTGACATGGATAATTATGCTGGTAGGGCGTTAAAGCCACAAATAATCTTATTACAAAAACAGCAGTGTATAAAGTAACGTCAACCTAGGGTCCGTACCATTGACTATCACTGACAAGAAATTTTGGCCAATCTGGATAACTTGTGTTCGGTCCGAAAAAAGTGATACTTGAACACCAAGTCAAAAGACATATTTGAACAAAAGGACTTTTCAACAAACGACAACTTTACCAAGAGCATATCGGAGATGTCAATGTGGCTAATATTTACTGCAATCATCATTTGCCAAACAGGTATAGTAAAGCACAGGTTCAGGTCATTGTGACAGAAAATATCCAGGAATAAATACAATATAACTGCATATTTATTACGATAATATTTAGGCTATTACATAACAGAAATACAATTGTTTATCCCAAAATAAAGATAGAAAAACTGATTATGATATTGGTTATAATGGATTCGTGTTATATGTTTGTTACTGTTTACAAAACAAAGCCTTCGCTGATTATTAACTACATGATATTTTATGCTTAGTTTGAAGCATCAGGGTTTTGAAGAAAGGAAACTACGCATAATCAATTCTTACGCGAGGTCCTGATCGGAACAATATCCAAGATGGATGAAAACTTCAAATATTTTCCTTGCTGATTGTCTGTTTGTTCATGTAAACTGTTTATTCACGAAATTTAAGATGTCAAAGAATAAAGTATGTTTTCTATGCTTATGTAATAAATATAACTCATGCTTCATTATACGTTATAAAATAACAATTGTGAATATAAAACGGAATGTACCAACAATTTGAAAACAAGAGTGACAGACAGGCCGAGTAACTAAAGTAGTGTGCATATTTTCAAAAGAATTCCCAGGCTCTATCCTGTTCAAATGTTTTTTCCAAAGTGAAATGCTTTAAGGCACCTTATTCTATAAAAAATTCACGAATCTCTATACAAAATAGATAGTGTAGTCGTCTGTTAAAGTTGGGATCAACCGAATGTTGTTGGATAATAACGAGTCTGGTAGACAATATTCCATGGTTTGTGCTGATGCCTCTGGACAGTGTAGTTGCAACTGTGTAGATGGATACTACGGTGGGAGATTCCGTTGTTTATGCTTTCAACAAGGTATTTGTGTTTGAAAATGTTGGGATGTAAATACAGACTCTCTTGCACATACGCGTTACTGACGTTAAACGTATACACGGTTGAACTTAAGAACCGTCTGTGAAAACGTATACCCTTTTGTTCTATTAGAATCAACTCTCTGTTTATACTAGATGCACAGCATAGCTTATTCTGTATTTCACTGATCCGTGTAACTGACAGGAGAGCCCACACATGACTAATATGGGTTTATAATACGTTTAAAGTTCCTTTGTGGACAAAACCAACCTGTTTTCCATATCAATCCGCTAATTGTTGCTTAATGTTATTTCTTGTCTTTTAGGTATTCACCGCTTGTTTTGTTGTTAGCATATCATGTCTAAATTGTTTCTGCCCAAAGACAAAGCAACACGAAATTATTGGCGTATTTCATATGACCGCGGGCATGTTGAATCTGTACTCTCTAATGCATATATAACAATTTCATTGTATATGTAATGTCTACACCTTTTACTTCTTTCTTCTGCATATATGTGTACCGTTGTGTAGATGAATCTCCATATTGGTGGAACTACTGATTATCTAATAATATATTTAAAGTGTTCAAACTGTTTTTACAGGTCATATTGAAACCAATTGTACCAACTGTCCACATAATTGTGACAATAATGGCAAGTGCTATACGTGTCCCGAGAATTGTGAGACCTGTACATACATCGACAACAGCAGATCGATTTGTGACACTTGTAAAGCTGGATACTATGGACTTCAGTGTAATCATAACTGTTCACAGAATTGTAAAGACAATATATGTAAGAAAGACACTCGTGTGTGCAGTGCAGGTTGTGTTGTTGGCTTTAGTGGATATGAGTGTGATCGAAATTGTTCAATGGGATGTCAAAAAAAAGAATGCATACAAGACAATGGTGTTTGCAGTCATGGATGTGTTGCTGGTTATTACGGATATAAGTGTGATCGAAATTGTTCCATGGGGTGTCAAGATATGGAATGCAGAGACAATGGGGTGTGCAGTAAAGGATGTATTGTTGGCTTTTATGGACCTGAGTGCGAACGAAAGTGTTCACATGGTTGCCAAGATACGAAATGCAATCAAACCAATGCTGTTTGCAGTATCGGATGTATTGTTGGTTATCGTGGACATTTATGTAACAAAATGTGTTCAAAGGCGTGTCTTAATGCATCATGTTACCGTTTAAATGGAACATGCACGCAAGGGTGCATCGAGGGATATTCTGGCGAGACGTGCCACCAGTGCCATAACTGCACCAAAGGTATTCTTGCTGTTTGTAAAATTTGTGTTTGTTTAACTGAATGGTGTTATAGAAATAGCATGTGCCATTTCTGTTTTATCAAATCATAGTACAATCTAAGAATCAGTGCATTAGCAACACAAAAAGATAATTTATTTATGAAATTATATTTAAGACAAGCATACGCGGAAGCACAAAAGATAATAAATGCTGCTCAAATGCATGTATTTGTTACATTGCTATCAAATAACTAGTTCCTATAGGTTTTGGTAATAGAAGACCACGAAAGCATTTTCAGTATTATTATATCTGTGAATAATTTTGTTGCAGAACGGATATGAACTGGAGTTAAAAAAATCTTGTTATTTTTTTTGCATGTTTTATTGGCTTGAAGGAGATAACCACTGAACTCTCTTTTGGACATATGTTGTTTAGAAATGCCCGCTCCCCAACATCCGTCCAGGGCTCCTGAGATCGCGGGTTTAGCTGCTGCTGGGATTATTTTTGTAGCAGCTGCCATTGTCTTGATACTGCTTGTACGGTCAGTAATCTTGCAATTGTTTAACATATGCGGTTATGTGTTTGATAACAGATTAACATTTTATTCTGTTTATTCTCTCTGGTCATATCTTTTCGAGTTGGGGACTTATAGAATCATTTAAATAGAAAAAGAGACAAAAAGAGACAAATAAAATCTTTAAATTTTAACTGAGCCATATTTCCATTGTTGGCTAAAAAATTTACACAAGAAAGCAAATTCTTACGTAACTCTGGCAAAAAAATAACTATCTGTTATATTTTGGGAAAGTTATGTTGATGTAAGAAAAACACCTTAACAAGCCTTTGCAAACATTTAAATTGTATAAATAAATGTGAGCTGTCAATTGACGACTTGTAATAAGTCAGCCCATCACCAGCTGTGTTCAAGTCCTGGTGGGTGCGAAAAACTTAATTTGAAGAGGAAGTCCAGCCGACTTTCGGGGCGTTGGTGCTTCTACTGACACATTTGTCCGGCATTTTTCTCCTTTATGTATAGCCAGACTTGGTCACTGTGATCATAACCGTGTCATTGACATGCACCTGTAATGAAATCATTTCAGGAGGAGACACTGCCAGCGAACAGCATCTTCCAGAGGTGTGAATTCCGAGCACAAGAATGACAAACGTACTATCCGAAAGACTACATATGACGCTGCGATTCACAACGACAACACAAACGCCTGCTCAAATGCCAAGCCAGATGGCGCTGACCATGTATACGCTGTCGTTCAGGAAAAGTTTCAGCAAAATCAAATAGGTTTCATTGAGATGGACCAATCTGTCGCAGATAGTAATGTTTACGACGTCACTTCGCCACAAAGACAACCCGAGATATTTCAGCGGTGTGCAAAGGCGGGAGCAGTACCAACGGGAGACAATACATATAGTCATATTAGTCATGTGAATAAAAAGGGAGGTTTTGTTGATGGAAAACATAGAGAGGTGGAAAATGTGTATGACCATGTAGCCCATGACTTTGGTCATCAAGGTAACGATGGGACATATGATGTGGCAAGGAACAACAAAGAGCAGCCGTCGATCAAAGGTACTGAGAGGCTACGGACGCAAAACGGTCAATACCATGACTACGGAAGGAACGATGGAGATGACACGTACAGTCATACTGACCACGAGTGTGCCAGGGTAACAACGTCGATATATAATACGGTGAGTGATGTGAAGGTGCCTCAGAATCTGGAAATCTTCCAGCTGGAAGTCAACATATGAAGGACACGTGAAACAAGATGGGGGCCGCGAAGAAGAAGACAGCGGAAAACCTGCCCGTTTGAGTGTTGGGAGATGGTCGTATGATTGATAGATACCCAACAACTTATTAACTAAGGAAGCAAATATACATGGTATATTCGACCAAATAATAAACGTTAATAACCAAACGAGTAAAACAACCTAAAATAATGCAAACACAGGAGAATTAGAGAATTATTTCTAAACAATTATCACGCTGACTTCTTTTAAAAAATGGAATTAATGAATGTTATACATATTTATAGGTTTGGTGGTTACTGTAATTGAAGGCATTGTATTTCTTATGTTAACATGAACTATGAATGTTACATCTTTTTCTACATTTAGTTGTGTGACTAATACTATGTGGGTGTTATAAACGTTTAAGCAGACGACACTTACAGCTAGAAACGGAAATCTTGTATCATGGTGTGTAAAGATAATGGGACACTTCTACTGAATGTTGTTAATATAACAAACCTAGAGGACAATAGGTCGATGAGATGTATTGTTTTAAGTAGAATGATACATGAACTGGTAAAAACAAGAAAATGACAGTAAGATATACAGTTTGGAGAATGTTGCCTGTATTTCATTATTTTTGTCGCTAGTTTTCTACTTTAATACATGGCAATTTAATTAAGATAAGTTACGAACTACACTTTAGTATAGTTGTAGTTATTAAAGCGAGGTACGACTATAGTTTGTGGAGAATTCTTCAGACTGATGTCTAGGTAGATCGACTGGCATGCTGGTTTTAATCTGATCTATATTTGGTTTTCGTTCTGATCGAACCGACGAAGTGAGGGCCGGGAACTTATGCAGGATGTCGTCGACTCTAACCAAACCAAACCATAGGGCCCCGGTCACGGACACCTCTTATTTTATATTCACTTTTATGCATATAGTTTAATCAACAAAGAAACATAAGAAAATAGCCAGACATATCTACTTTAACAACATTAAACCACAGCCTTGCCAGATAAATTGTCTTCCAAAAGCACTTTTACTATTTTGTCCCAGGAAAATGTCTTATGCAAGTAAACATTTAACCTTATGTATCTTTTACTGGTAAAGGACTACTACTGTTACTTCTGATACTACTACTATCACCATATTTACTACGAATACTGATTCTTCCATTTCTAATACCATGGTTACTACTTATTACCGCTTTGGGGTGAATTCCGATTCACATAGTTTTAAAAAACAGAACACAGAGAACGCACTAATATCACATCCGCTACGATAGTTGCTAAATAAAAACAAAAACAACAAAAAGAACAACAACAAACAAACTAAATGGCATAAGTTCCTGATAAGGTTTACTCATTAACACAATAGAATGGAATTGTTGGTTTGTAAATTCGATATTGTTTTAGATCCAGAGGCATATTACGGGTAGAGTCTAAAAGGGATGTGTTAATCTTTCAAAATGCAGAATAAGTTAACAGCTTTTGCTTGAGCTTTCTGCTACTCTGCAGTACTTGATATGCGTTATGGTAATTGTTTCATTCTGAAGAAAATAATACAAATTAGTTTATTTACAATATTTTTAAAGTAGATACATTTTAAGATTAAAGGGGTACATCAGATCAGCACCTAATTTATTACGTTCACAGGACTTTGTCAAAGCTATGGTGATGTAATGTACCTGTCTTCCTCCAGCAAGTACGTTGCCCGACTGAAATTGAAGTACTTTAATTAAATGTATTTTTGCAATACCGTCATGTTCAATTGTTTATTTTCTTAAAGACATATCTCTTTCAGGCACGTTGGTTTACCTTATTTGCAGCTGTTGTAAATTGTATATAGTTGACATGCATTGGCTGTTTCTGGGAAAAAGAAAAAAAATAACACCCACAGCTGCTGGGATTTCTTTTTGGTGTTCGACTGCGGAAAATCTGCTACCCGTGCCATTGAGTCTGTGTACACGTTTCTTTGATGCAATTGTTTTGTAGCAGGCGACATTTAAATTTCAACAGAACCATACAAAATATCTTATGTTAAGAATTTGCAGGAATCAAAGGGGTCAATGTCTTGTTTTGGACGGTTTACTACGTTTTCTCTTCCATATGGAGTTATTTAACTTGAATAATTTAATTCTTAATATTATTAGTCGATTATTTGTATGTAGTATTTCATTAAAACGATTTTTGTCATGTTTTTCTTAAAATTATCTTGTCATTTTATGTTGAACTATTATCAAAACGGATCTCTCTTCCTCCCCCTATCTCTCTGTGTCTCTCTTTCACACACAACTAACAAGTGTGCTTGTGTGTGTGTGTGCGCGCGCGCGTGTGTGTGTGTGTGTGTGTGTGTGTGTGTGTGTGTGTGTGAGTGTGTGTTTTCGGTGTGTGATCAATAGCGTCGGAATACTTTTGGTTTTCCCAACCTAAGTACGGCATTTCCGCCAAGTGATCAGAGATTGTAGTGGTTACATTGAATTTTGTGTTTTATCTTGTGAGCTTTTTTAATAAAAAGATCTAACACAGATGCAGACCTGACAGTTTTTTTACCAAGTCGTTTAAAGTAATACGCATTTCTTGTACCTAGAGCCACATTTTATATGTTTTTGTTTTTATTATATCTTATTCTTATATTATCGTAGATATTAATGAACAAATCAAATGCTTTTAATATAAAATCGTGAATTTCGAGGCAACAATTACTTTGTAATTTATTGTAGCGTAAAACTCTTATATCTGTCGGACGATGCATATGCCATTGTCAGCATGTGGAATATGAATAGGATGTTGTATTGATTGCTGAATGGTAATAACGTATGCACATGCTTCGTTATATCTAGCCCCAAATATCAAGTTACACGTCCAACATCTTAACAACAAGTTTATATTTTAAACTTTAAATTATTAACCTTATGATCACGTCTTATCGCTGTATTATTTATGTTGTTTACACTTATCGTGCGTGAATCACAAGTTGGATTGTTATCTTCATTACATACAGATCTTATGTCAGAGTGTGGTAGAATATTGCCACTGTATAAAGTGATAGTTTAGTTTAGCCAATATATATAGATATTGAAGGGTCATTTGTCTCATTTGTTAAACTTTGCTCACTTGGGGGTATTCGAGTAAGTCACATGTCGCCGTTGTTTCAACGGTGGCTCTCCCACTCGCATATTGTCCTTGGCATTTTGTTTTTCAACTACAAGACCTTAATACCTTATATATAAGTTTGTTACATAAACGATTCGTTTTGATTTACAGTTTACTAATTATAAAGGAGGAAATAAAAAAACCTAAAACGATATACCTTTATAATATTATATTCTAAGTACTCTTATTCAATAATCAATACAAATATTGACCAAATACAATTTAAATCTCAAATACCAAATAAACTAAATAGTACAATTTCCCAAAAAACAAACACATTATCAAAACCGGTCATTATAGTTCAACTGGTATTGCGTCGGCTTGTGGATCGGGAGGTCGCAGGTTCAAACCCCGGCCGGGTCAAACCAAAGACTTTAAAGTTGGTAGTAGTGGCTTCACTCCTAAAGCTCGAGGCTAAGGGGACAGCATTACGCCTGACTCGTCGGTGTCAGTATGATGGACCGCCGGGTTCAGTCCCTGTTATTTTGTCAATTGCCATATGACTTTGGCTAGTGATAATTAAGATTATGATGATTATGGCAATTATTACCTAACAGTGACATATCGTGTTGTTTAAGGTCCTAGTCACAATACAAATATGAAGTTCGTCCTACAAAAGCTATTTACTTCTCTAAAGTAGGAAATTACCATTAGATTGCATATTCGTGGAGATTTGTAACTTTAAACATAAACATTTTATTCTAACAATCTGAAATCTCTAAATAAAATCCGTACACAATCTATAAACAGATCCTATACAAATTATTGCTCAAGAAATTGCTGGTACAAGTCAAAGGCAATTAAAGTAAGTATCATGACGTTGCTTTTCCTGTCTTATAAATACAAAATCATTTCCATCTGTCATTTGCTACAACAGCTGCTTTTAATTTTGCTGCTTCGAGACCACTTTGTGTCACGTATATTATTTCGTTAAAAGTTTTTTTTAATGGTCCCCGTTTGACCTCGCCTATACAACATAGTCATTTACGTGAGAGAAGCTTAACTATGTCTTTTGCCCATATGATGTAGTGTTACAAACGCCCTTACTAAAGGAAAAGTAAAATATTTTTTAAATTTCTCAAGCCTTTGCAATACTAAACTTAGTATAATTAAGTGAACTATTTCTATGTACTCAATTGACGTCCCCTTTTATGTGTATCGTATATCGGAAGTGACTAAGTAGTTTTCAAGATCATTCACTTCCCTGTCAACTTGTCACTGACATGTGTAAGCAGTAGTGGTTTGTTAAGTGTTGGATGTATGTTAATCGCTCATCACGACATCACTTCCCTGCAATAAAACTGTCAATTAACAGCAACAAATAGATATAACAAACTTATAATAGGGCATTCCTCAATCATAATAACGATCTGAAAGTAAGAACCTGTATAGCACGTCAACATGAGATAAGCATCTTAACAACATAACAAACATCAGGTTCTGCACTCCAGCATACATAACATGGATGAGTAAGTGAGATTGCCCTCGCCTGAGTCAGCAGGAATGTTGATCCCAGACCCCAGGACTTGTCCATTAATGAAGGTCGTATCGTCTGTCGGCAGAATTCGGTCGGTTGTCCTCGTCGTTTGATCATCTCGTCTCCCCAGTCGGCCCGTCTACTCGGCATAGTCGTGTCGCATTAATTGATTATAATTCCTATGTATACTAACACACTTATCTACTTCAATATGGAGAGTTCTCCCGCGATTACCGTCCTTAACACTCAATGAGACACTCAACACATATCGTCTTGTAATTGCACATGTGGTCCATCGTCTAAAAGGGAGGCTTCCTACAGTCAAATGAAAAATAAACAGTGAATACACGCCGTAAAATTTATCAGACCAAAAAATGTATATTAACCGTTCATTACTCTTTACGGCATATACAGTGGAATCTCCCCAGACCGGATATTCTACATATCGGAATCCCTTCTAGTCCGTCCTTTTTTTTCTAAGCCCCCTTTTTTACCTTATATAATCTTTGTAAAGTCATCTTCTACTGTCCGGAATCCTCTACACTCTGCACTCCGAACTACTTTTCTTGACACTTTGTGTATTGTAAGTGCAAGTCAAACCCCACAGTCCGATGCTGATTGCAGACCCCCTCACCATGTTGTTAATTAGGGATCGGGGCTTAATTGACAAGGTGTTATTGTGCACAAGATAACGGCGCAGCATGTAAACAACCTAACTGTGAAGAATGATGTGCACCGTGTGAATAACTATCCCGTGACATTTACATTCAAGCTATCAATTAGGCAGAAAAGTTAACGTAATTGGTCTTAATTGATGTCGATCGGCTAGAGCCTGTTGCATCATTAATCCATTTGTTTATGGATAATGGGAGTGTTTATCTGTTCTGTTATTAAGGAAACAAATATAAAAAATAAACTAATAAATAAGATTGCCAAATATGTTTAATTTAGTCCTACTTCTAAAACAGAAAAAAAATAATCATAACTTAATAACTAAATATGAAAAAAAACTATCTACCTTTAGTAAAAGAAGAAAGATAGAACTAAGCTTACATAAGTACAGAAATATTAAAAAATAATTTAATAAAGAAAACAAAAAAAACAACAACAAAAAAACAACAACAGCAAAACATCAAAGAAATAAAGAACAAATGGTCACTAAATAAAGAAATAATAACCCAGCATAAGTTAGGAAAGAAATACATGTTTATTATAAAAAATCAGCAAAAAAGTAAGATCCTCTGCAATCTGGAATCCTCTATAAACCGAACAATTAATTCGGTCCGACAGGAGGCCGAACTAGGGAGGTTTCACTGTATACAATTGACGTATCGTTTAATAAAGTTATACAATCAATAACAATACTTAATAATAAAGTAACAACGTTCACATCCATGTGTTCTTGGAGGTATTCTTACAAAATAATCAATAAACAGTAAAATATACGTCGGTAAAATGCATCAAATAAAGCATATACAATTAACCCTCTAACATTTTCTGCACTTATAGCGAAGGTGGACATTGCAGAATAAAGACGAAATAGCCTTAAAATACTCCACGTCATATTGCGTTTACAATTAAGTATTTAAGGACATATTATCTCATTACAAATAATAATGATCATACAAACGTGTAACGAGGAGTCTTTCCAATCAACCTATAAAATGGGTTTAGACAGCGTCGGATATAAAGCAATATATTCAATCTCCTCTTTCTATTGACCTACGCTATTTGTAGGTGAATCCCAACACCGTGGCATTTCATCGAACCACACAGGTCGATTAGATGCAACTTCAGACCCCGGCCTGTAAAGAACACAGCCGTCCCGCTGATCTGCCCCTCTCTTCTTCAGACAGTAAGTGAAACACATATACCACATAGCATCGATAGACTCGGGCCGATTAGCGCAATAGTGACCAGTGATTAGCAGACGTTTCCTCCTGATTAACATGCAGGATTTCCTCTTTAAATGAATTCATCGGTATATACTTTAGCTCTCTCAGCTTCTTTGGGATCATAACATGAATATACTCTGTAACATCAGTAGACAGTTTTTTTCTTAATAGCTAAGCTTGAGATGTTTCAAAAGGTATTGACCATTGGCAGCAGGTCATCGGTAATATTAGTTGTCGTGTATTATTCGTACGATGCTGGCAGAGAAATATATTCATTATCGGCATTACACGCCGGCGGAAGACTAACTACGTCGAAAGGTACCTTGGTGAAAACAGACTTTGTCTTGAGACCAGGTATTGTTTCGAGGTGTTGATTTTATGATCGGTCATTAATGCATATTTAGTTCTTTTTTATTAATCGCCACCCCGGTGGCCTCTAAATCGTATCACTACAGCCAGATGTATGCCTACAAAACTAGATTTCAAGGCATGGAAGGCAGCCAACATTTGTCACATTATGTCTACAGAGCGACATCCATGTTTAGTGGATCGTCGTCGCGGTCGGCGTCGGTAGGCGGCTCTAGGCGGTCACGTTGTCGTCGATATTTTCGCTTCAACTCGACTTACGGAATATCGTCGTCGCTCTCCGACGAGTCTCTGCACTCATGTGCATGCCGGTGGCGAATGTGCCCCATTAACTTGGCTAAAGGTACGTCATTATCGCTGTCGGATGAACCACTGCGCTCGTTAGCATGCCGGTGACGAATCTGCCTCATAGGATCAGCGTCACCATCGGCTAGTTACCGAATTCCTTCGGGTTGCCCTATAGATGTGGCCTTTGTTAGGAGGACGCCTGTTCTTGGGGGTGGAGGGTGGGGGCGGTGGAGATTCTTTATATTGAATGTAACTGGTGAGATTTTTTTTTATTATCCGAAATTATGTTTGTAGTGGCTGTCAAGTTTGTCAGTTAGGACGTTATTTCTTTATCATAACGGCCTGCTGTAATTTAATTTGGATCGATGTGCATCCTGACTGACATATCGATTTCGCGCGATTCTTGCATTTTGCATGTTGCACTGAGCATGCATATAGCCCGACATAAGTTCTCTATATAAACATTAACCTTTTGTCCAGTGTCATTGACCAATTACAATGGGATAATGCGATCATGTTTAGTGGTAATTAAACTGTCCTTCAAGGTAAGCTCCGGTACATCATTATTATATTCTCCATATTTTCTTTACTGATAATCACCATGCGCTTTCACCTTGCCTACCGTTGTGACAGAAGAAATTGATCAACATTTTTTCTACAAATTATAGCTAAAAATATTGTAGAGTTTACAAAACAGAAGCGTAAACATACATAAGTACAAATATACAATACAACTTATTTTTCAGAAAAATATCCAGGAATCCACAGAATTCACTTCCCAGCACGAATGCCTGCTTACTACCCCCTTAGCCTAATTGGGGATATAGTTCTCTGGCAAAGGCCTCGTTTGTAGGCTTATGCTTAATATATACGCCAAAGGGATTTTTGCGCACGGCCCGCAGTATTTTCACTCGTGATCAATGAAGTCGTGCCTACAGGTTCGTAAAAGCCAATATCAATTAAAGTTAATATCATGACCTAGTTTTTTTCCTGTTTAATAAGTACAAAATCATTTCCATCTGTCATTTGCTACAACAGCAGCTTTTAATTTTGCTGATTCGATACCACTTGGTATCATGTAAATTTGTTCCTTACAAGTGAGGCTGTAGTATTACATTTGATATCAATATGTTGTTTGTTTAAAGAATGAAGCAATACAGTTTGAAAGTGTGCGCCTGGCGTACACGGTCATGGATTAAAACAGATAACCAATAGAAAGCAATCAGGGGGCCAAAACACGGTTATTGTCGTACCTCATATCTTATCATACGACAAGTGGACATGGACATGTCATTGCAGGTAGGTTTTATTCAACATAAAGTTACTATGTCTTGCAATAGTTAGAGGTTATTTCTTGTTATAGTTAGGTGCTATCTTGTTTTCTTTTTATAGTAATTATAATTGTTAGGGGCTAAATCTTATAAGTAAAAGGCGAATTGTTGTAGTCTTCTACATTAAGAAATATGTGATACAACATTGCGAGTGCGACTTATAAGTGCCAAAGAATTGAAGACAGACACTCCTTACTGTTAAGTGATTAAATACGTTTACTAGCCCCTTGAAAAAAGAAGATGGCTCTGGCAATTGTAACGACGGATACTATTCAATGCTTGAACAGGTGTCCATGTAGCCGATGTATAGTGTAAAGTTGGACACACCACCACCAATCATCTTCACATCAAATAAAGTTGTTTCTGCAGTTCCCATGTTATCCATCTATACAGTTGCCACCATGCAATGTAGGCTTGCCTGTTGGACACGATACACAGCAGGAGAACGTTGTAAGGTTATAACTCTCGGAAGGTGGTTGGCTGGCGCTTTGGCTTTCAATATAACCTAATTCAAATATGTTTTGTTAGTTTTAATTATTATGTTTTGATTTAAGTACATACAACCACAATTAAATAGCATTATAGAGACAGCCAACTAGTTTTGATGTAGAAATGCAGATGTCTGGTTAGAAGCACAAACTGACCACATCCACTTATAGAAATATTCCACTTTCACAGAGACTGCATGCTACGAATTGAAAAGCCATGTGAGCAATGGTAGTGACGACTTTTGTAATGTAATATTACCATATTAATTAGTGTTCAAGTAAATAAAAAATATGTTAGTAGTTTTCAGTTAAATAATAATTAGTTAGTTAAATAATAATTGGTTAGTGAAAAATATCGTGCCGTTTAACAAAGCTAAGTGCAAAAAAGCAGGACAAAGAACGATATGATTAATAATCAAAACGATGAAATATACTATGACACACGAGAAACTTGTAAAATAAAATGGCACGATTAGGGACCGTGATTGATGCATACGTCAAAATATAGGTGGGACGCGTGAGTTGTGCACTGTAGATATTACACGATTGTCAAAAAATATATGGAAAAAAAGAGGAAGTTAGATGAGCTAGGGAGAGGAGTGTGGATTTGGACGCACTGGAGAGAGGTTTTCAAGCCTCACTGTTGTTAGATTGTAAAATGTAACTTTCACTAATAAAATCGTCATCATGGGATGATGTTGCGTTCTACTATGGAGCCCCGATACGTCAAACCTTCCTGAGGCGCTTAATTTCCCAATGTACCGGTACGATACATAATTTGTTATTTGAACTAAATGATATTAAACTAAAATGGCAAGTGCATACTTGTTACACATATCCATATGCTATGAAAAGGAATCGTCTACAAAAAAAATGCAAATTATGCAAGCTATTTAGACATACGGTTACAGTGTGAATTAAACACGTTCAATGAATGTATTTTTCTACAGGCGACAATGCATAAATCGTGAACCTTACGGATTTGAGTGGTTAACGTATATTGTGGAATGAAGTTTAGAAAATATATTTGGATCGTGTTTACTTTACTTTGTCAACAACAACTTTTGGCATATCGACTTAAATACTAGGAAAGATCTATATAACTCCTTCTGGCACTAATCTGTCCATGATAGCTCGTCGAGTTCTATTAAAGCAGGAAGGAGGAAAACAAAACTATGTATACATAAACAGGAAGATAATTAAATTGTAAACTCTCGCACATCCAATGAATGCTTTGCCATTGCATGTTGCATAGAACCTAGTCAAGATTAGGTAAATGGACAAACTCAAGATTGATTTTTAAATCTTAAAACAAACATTCTTGTGTAATCTTGCCACTCATTAACTGAAGTCAATATAAGGATAAAACTACTTTCACCATCTTAGTTTTCAAGAAGTACTACCACAAATGCATGTCACGATGAGCTTTGCAGTAATTGATTTAAATATGATTTGCTTTAAATGATAGATAAATCAAATCAACATGGGCACATTTTTTTCAACCTGTTCTAGATATTTGTAAAAGATGCGAAACAGTGTAAAATATTCAATTAAAATATTACCCTTTATCTCTTTTTGTTAATTGCGAATATGTGGTCAATCTATTATCTTTAATTTGGGCGACTCAGGCGCATGATGAATTGTTTCAACTCTTAATTAGACGTTAACAGCTCCACCTATTTTTGTTTTTGAATTTCGCGTGCATGTTACGTACATATGCTAGTCATGAATAGTTCTTGTGTTAAATTGATAGCTACATCTTATTATTATATGTACTGGCTGTACCGAGCACGTTCGTCTCTGCATGTACATATACACGTTCACTTTTCTCACTTATAAAAATTAATTTATCATTTAAGATTAAAACCTTTGCCAACGTAGAAATAAAGGTCCTGACAAATAACGTTTCAACGAGATTATTGTCTCCAATTGTATATGCAATTGTTCCTTGAAAGTCATATGGATAGCACCATAAACAAATGAGTGAAGTGTTGAATATCAAAATTTAATAAGATTGTAGTTTAAAATGTTGCTACATCAGAACTTATCTCTTGAGATTGTTAATGTTCCATGTGTGTATGTATGATTTGCTTTATTTAAAATGGATTTGTTGCGCTATGTACAAGGTCAAATGTTATGCTCTGTTTGCATTCGGATCATTTCACATGCTTCCAAAGATATTTCGTTACTACATAAAATTTAATGACATCACCATTTCATGGCATTGTAAATATTTTAAAGGTGTTATCCGATAGTTTGGATCAAAATGAATTATTGTTATTGTAAAGATCCTGCAAATTGCGCTCTCCATTGCAAACATGCAGTTCCTACCTACGCCATGTTGCAAAGTTAAATATTTTAAACTAAAAAAACAATATTACAACTTCCTTTTCAGACCAATGTATATGTCATCATTCTGGTAATTCGCTGTATTGTCGATATCTTAGTTATTCCCTAAGTGCCAGAGTCGGAGAAAAGGGGCATTTAAACCAATGTTTAATGATTTGTACACCACTTAAGACACTGTTCAATCTCGTCTTTGCTTAAACTAATGTATGAGTTTAAGTAAAATTATACCAACATTCTCCCTAACAGACATATGATACTTTTACATTTTTATATATACCGGACCTGGTAGCGCAATCGCAGAACGTCGGCTCCAGGTACGGGAGGCTTCAGGTAAGACCCCGGGCCGCGACATACAAAAGTCTTTAAAATGGTAGTGGTATAGTTACCTTTCTAACGCTCAAGCCAACACTGTCCGCGGTTATGACAAGGCTAAGTTTCTAAAGAAATGCGTTGAGTCGTCATGGCTGTGAATAATAGTGCGTGTTCAGAAACAAAGGTCTATGTCGAAGGTGACATGACGCCTCAATTGAGTTTAAGTATGCTTTAATATAAAAAATATATTCTATATATTTGCATATATGTTCAAATTGGAAGTTATATTTTGTTAATGCAGATATACATGAAATGCAGATGTATGAATGAACAATGGCGCGCATGAATATTACTCAGTGACCAGAGAAAGTGTAGAACTGAACGAGTGGTCATTGCCCTCACTGCCAGGTTATTTTTGACAAAGGTCCTTCATATCTTCTTAGCATTACCGTCTAAAGTTACCGCTTTCTGAAAAAAATTACACTCGGGATTTTAGTCACATCAGAGTGATGCACAGTTGACAAAATAAATGCATGTAACTTGGAGATAATTCTGAACCTAGTGTATTTTTGTCGCGTCCGGCTCCCTAATGAGATTTATTTTATAAATTGCATGTTTAATGATATCAATTTTGTTTTTCGGATGCTAGTGAATGCGTTGTAATTTTTGTATCAAATCATAATATAGTAATTTCAAAAGTCTGGTTTTGCAGGTGAAGACTTTCCTGCTTTCCAATGCATTTGTACATTTGATTTACCACGGAACAACTTTGACCCACGGAACAACTTTGACCATTTTTGAACTCATTGAATCGCGTACATGATTAAGCTTTAACCACTCAAAGACAGCGTTGTCCAGCGCCTTTTTTTGAAGACGGCAGATTGTTTTATAGCATAAGTAGTTGTATCTAGTGCGAGGATGGTAGACTAACACTGGTTTTGGGACGCTCTAGAGTAATGTCCATCCTTATACAGTGTGCACACCAACATTATATTTTCATCGACTACAGATTGAATAAACATTGTGAGAAACATTTGCGGCCAAAGTAACCATGGTAGTTATCGTTTTAATATTATGGATTTTTGCAAGAAGTTTATTTTATAATTGTTTTTTTGCCTCTAAAAACATCCCTCTGAGGATAATAGCGCAGCGGAAAAGCGATTGTATGAACCGAAAGGTTAAACATGGTGATGGATTAATTATTCAAGAGATGTGTGAGGTCATTAGTTTTTCATAAGTATTGTTTAATATTTGAGTAGATACGCATCTGCATAAATCACTCAATTGTAAAAAGGGAGGTAATCGCATGCATAAAATACCTGCAAGTAACATACTAATATTACCTATATTGTAAATGGACCTTGTAACATGTAATTAAGTCTCATACATAATTTAAATTGCTACTTGCTCCCAAACAAAAAACAAACAAACAAAAACAACAACAACAACACCAAAACACGGGCAAGGTACGGGTGGGGATGGGGGTGAGGTGGGGTACTAATTTGTTGCTTAAATTTATTTTAAACATTAATTTATTGTTTCCCCATTTTGCTTATTTAATAGACGAACTGTGGTGGGATAGTTTAAAATTACTTCCCAGTTGATTTTCACAAAAACTAAAAAAGGTTAATGATATATGACACAGTCCTATGAGCAAAATAAACTAAAATTTTAAAGGCATAGGATTCAAGTATTCACATGCAAATATAACGTAAATGTTATATAAAATCACCTTAAAATCTGTAAGAGCCAAAAACAAATAGAGCAAACCCAACATTTACCGCCTTGGAACGGACAGTAGGTACAACTGGCCGAATGGGGTGCGTAAACTGGTTTTACTGAGCTCTAACCTCGCACTTTCAGAGGGGTTTCTGAGATGCAAGTAGTGTAAAGAAAACACATATATTTAAAACAAAACTATCCAAGCGATAACCTATTCTTGGAGACAGCGTATGCCATTATTAACAGAAAGTATTGACGTAATTCAAAATTACTTGGGAAAAAGATAAGGATTATATATATATATATATATATATATATATATATATATATATATATATATATATATATATATATATATATATATATATATATATATATATATATATATATATATATATATATAATTTTTACCAACGCCACACTGCATAGGTAACTTTGTTGAAATAATGAATAGGAAATATGATAAAGCCCAATAATGATTGCAACACATACTAAGATTTGAAAGGCACATGCCACGGGAATTCACATGCAAACAAAATGTAAATGATTGTCAAATCTGTGAAGAGCCATAAAACAAAAAAAGAGCAAACCCAACAGTTACCGCCTTGGAACGGCCAGTCGGTAAATGAGACCGACTAGGTTGCTTAACCCGGTTTTACAGAGCTCTAACAAAATTGTTCAGGTTTTAAATTGATTGAAGCGCAATATTACGTTTATGTTTGTTGAAAGAATGAATCGATGCATTTTTAAACTGTAAACCAGGCGTAGACTGTCATGAATTAAAGTACCACAGAAAAACAAATAAAGTCAACAAGGGTCCATTAACGTAGTTTCTTTATATGCATTTAACACTTTGTAGCTTTATATCGATGAAATAAAGTATCCCGCTCCACCAATGGCAAGTAATTTTCTTCTCTTCCTGTTTGTGCGTTTCAAATACTTTTGTTTGTTGCTGGTTGTACATTCTATCTCATTATGAGGCGACTGGACATGGACTCGTTATGGCAGGTAGGATTTATATAATACTTAGAGGCTTTTTCTTGTAGGCTTCCACAGATATGAGAGAACGTTGCGACAAGGCGGGGCTTAACAGTACAAGATAACAACTCTAAACGATCATTGCTTGCGTGTTTGTCTAACTTTTTTTCAAATGTCGCCAGAACATTGAAGAATTAGCAACTTTGTCAAAAAGAACTCAAAGTCATGGAGCGCTGGAACGTTCTAAAATACTGGCATCTAAATGGGCGATAAACTAGGATATATTCTAAATATTTAAAAATCGCACTCGCACTCGTTTATCTGACGTTTGAGTTGAAATTATGAATGCTTTTATTGATACTATAATTGGCAACTGTACAGTTAAAATTATCTAATAATATACAAATTAACTCTTTCTTTCATTTTAACTCCACGTAAGCCATGACAAATATGAAAAATACGGACTAGAAGGGATTCCGATATGTAGAAGATCCGGTTTGAGGAGATTCCACTGTATAACGCTCTTCACAATTAATATATCCTCAATTTTACAATGTAAATACAATAATAATTAAAGCACATTTATTGTAAGTGACATTGTATTGAAAGATGGTGATATTTAAGATATGTGATACGTAGAAATATTGTAGTAATGTGTACGTTTCATTTGTAGATTGTTGCAACCATTGCTGTCTTGGAGAGCATGGGTAAGCAGATATATAGCATATTTACAGTGCACGATATTAGATAGCTTAATCTATTTAAGATTACATTTTTGAATATCTAATTTGACCAGTTTAGTTAAAGATAATGCGACTTATCAAACATCAATACAATGGTCATAGTGTTTCATTTGTTTAACAATTCCTCTAATGCTTAAAACTTTCTCACGTATGTTCGAGCCTCAGTAAGGTCAAGTCCTTTTGGTATGTTTTTGTACCCGAGCTACTCTGCGCCGGTCGATTCACCCCCAAAATGTGTCAGTGGCATGCGTTACTAATAGGTTTTTAATTAAATAACCATAACATAGCTGAATCTAAGCTAATCCTGTTCGTATGATTGTTAATTTTTATTGTGCATCTGAAATTCACTTTGTAACTGGCAATAACATAAGTCAAACTAACTTAAAGCAGACAGTTATACACGAACGTAACAGTACCCCAATTTATATCAGGTCATGTTGTATGCGAAAGGATCAGTACAGTAGATACAGCATGTTTTGACCTAATAAACTGCCCCTGCTGCTCTGTACCATGTCCATCGGACGGCTCTGGACAATTGTGGCGGCAAGTGCAAAGATGAATACCACGCCCGAAAATGCTATAATAGGTGTCCAAACAATTGTATCCGATTTGTGGATGCCCAACAAGGTGGCGGTGTGTCTAACGGTACCCTTTGTAAGGACGGATATTACTCCACGGCGTCCCTGTACCAATGTCTTTTTTTTTTGGTGGTGTGTGACCGGAGAGGCTTGTTACGAACAACGAACAACGAATAGATTTCTTTCGAAGTGCTTCCAAAACAGTTTGAATCTGAAGTAATTGTATTCAAAATATGATTGAGAACATTGCAAGCCTGATATTTTGTATATTGCTTTTATCGACTCGATTCTACAGTGGTCGTGATAGCATTTTATCAAAAGATGAACAGTATCCGGACAGTTATATTTCGGACAGCTTACCAGTCTTACCTGTCAACTATGGACAGCATATATTTTATAACCATTTTATAGATGTTAAATCATCATATTCCAAACGTCAAGAAACTAACTCTTACCAGGTCCAACAAAGAGGAAATTTTACGTGTATATTGTTGCTGTTATGTGGAGATATTCATCCGTGTCCAGGCCCAGATCTGTCAACAAATAGTGATTTTAAATTTTTCCATAAAAGGGGTCTTCACTTTTTACATGTAAACATTAGAAGTTTGTTGCCAAAACTTCATGAAATTGCATCAATGGCTCGTGCAACTAAAGCAGCTTGCATTTGTATTACTGAAAGCTGGCTAGATGACTCTGTTCCTGATGCTGAAATTTATTTAGCAGATTACTGTTGTCAGCGTAAAGATCGCAACAGACGTGGTGGAGGAGTATGCGTATATGTGCGAAAAGACCTATCCTTCAACTGCCGTAATGATCTGGATCACAATGAACTGGAAGCTGTTTGGATTGAACTTCTGTTACCCAAAACTAAACCTATTCTATGTGGAACTCTTTACAGACCTCCTACCCAAAAGAACTTTTACTCCATTTTAGAATCTGTGTGTTCAAGCAGTAGTGATTTTTTAGAACACGAGACATTTTTATTTGGAGATTTTAATACTAATGTATCTGGTACCAAGTATTGTCAACTTTTAGAAAATTTTAAGTCTTTTATTGATTTGTTTCATTTTAGTCAGCTGATTAAGGAACCTACAAGAATCTGCAATACTACCTCTACAACCATTGATCTAATACTTGCTTCTGACTGTGATAAAATTTCTCAGTCTGGTGTTATACATACTTCTTTCAGTGACCACAGTCTAGTCTATTTAACAAGAAAAAGATGTAAGAACTACATTGGTTTTTCACAATACTGTTACTATTAGATCTTTGAAATCTTACAACAAAGAAAATTTTCAATCTGCTCTATTATCCACAGACTGGAGTCAAGTTCTGTTATGTGATGATGTGGACATAGCATGGACAACTTTTAAAGATATTTTTCTTTCTATTTTAGATAAAGTTGCTCCTTTAAAACAAATTAGGCTCAAGCAAAGATCTGAACCATGGATGGACAGCAATATTCTTCTGTCTATTCATGAGAGAGACCAAGCTTTTAAGCTGTATAAACAAGACAGAAATGTGGATAATTTTAACTCTTTTAAAGTTCTTAGAAATAAGGCTCAATACCTAGTTTATAATGCTAAGAAAAACTACTACTCAAGCTCTATTGAACAACATAAAAATGACTCTAAGTCACTCTGGAAGGCACTGAAAAATCTAGGGTTACCCTCCAAAAAGGGGACAAATTCAGCAAGTTCTAATATTTGTTTAAATATTGATGGCAACATTTGTTTTGAGAAATCATCTATTGCAGAATCTTTTAATAATTTTTATACCTCAGTTGCATGTAAACTTGTTGAAAAACTTCCAGCATGTGTTTGCAAATTTGGTGAATCTTTTGTTTACAGTTTTTACCAGAGTCTAGGTATACGTTTAAATAGTTTTTCTTTTACCCTAATGTCTGAAAACAAAGTTCTTAAATATTTAAACAACCTTAGCTCAAATAAAGCTACAGGCTTGGATGGTTTGCCTTCACGCTTTGTCAAGGATTCAGCACCCATTATTGTAAGCCCCCTTACACACATTATAAATTTATCACTTATTCAAGGGAGAGTACCTTACGATTTAAAGATTGCTAGAGTTGTTCCCCTTTTTAAAAAGGATGACAGACTAAATGTTGGCAACTATCGACCAGTATCTATTTTAAATGTTATTTCAAAGGTTTTAGAAAAAGTTGTATATGATCAGGTGGAGTCATATTTTAAAGAAAAACATTTGTTCTATAAGTTTCAATCTGGTTTTAGAAGCGGATTTTCAACTGACTCATGTCTCTTATATTTAACAGACTTCATCAGATTAGAAATTGACAAAGGCAATGTTGTTGGCATGGTTCTTTTAGATCTACAGAAAGCCTTCGACACAGTCAATCACTCAATTTTGCTAAGGAAACTTAAAGCTTGTGGCTTAGGTGATAGTATTTGTAATTGGTTTAAGTCTTATCTGTCGGACAGACAACAACTGGTAGATATTTCTGGCACTTTTTCCAGTCACTCGTTAATTACATGTGGGGTTCCTCAAGGCTCTACTCTTGGCCCTCTGCTCTTTTTAATTTATGTTAATGATATGCCAGCAGTTGTTAAAAATAAACTTCTACTGTATGCTGATGATTCTGCTATTTTAGTCTCGGGTAAAAATGTTTCTGATGTTGAAAAAGCTTTGTCTGATGATTTACTAGGTGTTAGTCAATGGTTGATAGACAACAGACTTTCTTTACACTTGGGTAAAACTGAATCAATATTGTTTGGATCCAGACAGAAGCTCAGATCACAACCTAATCTTAACATTATTTGTAATGATACTACTATCAGGCACACCTCCTCTGTTAAATATCTAGGTGTTAGCTTAGACCAATTTTTATCTTTTAAAGTGATGGCAGAATCTATTCTCAAAAAAGCCAATGCCAGGTTAAAGTTTCTCTACCGAAAGAAGGATTTTCTCAATAAACACATAAGAAAACAACTAGTTATGTCACTAATTCAATGTCATTACGACTATGCGTGTTCAGTGTGGTACCATAGTCTTAGTCAAACCCTCAAAAACAAACTCCAAACAACTCAGAACAAGATGGTTCGATTTATTCTCAATCTGGATAGCAGGTCACATGTTGGATATGAGCATTTTAGGTCCCTAAATTGGCTACCTGTGCAGAGTAGAGTTGAACAAATTATGCTATGCCATGTTTTTAAAATTAATAAGAACTTGGCTCCAGAATATTTGAAACAGCATTTTACTTCAGTAGCTTCTAGTCATAGGTATAAAACCAGGCTGAGTACAAAAGGAGGCTATTGTGTTCCCAAAGTTAAATCTTTTGGCTCTAAATCTTTCTGTTATATGGGATCCAAATTGTGGAACAAACTTTTGCCAGAGGTAACTGAAACCAATAAGTACTATGTTTTTAAAAAGTCTGTAAAAGAGGTTTTATTAAACATTAATAGTAGATATAAGTAACTTTGTCTGTGATATTGCTAACGATAGTGATTGAATTTACTGTGATATATATGAAATAAAGTAGATTTGTTTTTATTACATAACTTTTCAATTTAGTCAATAACACAAGCCTCTCTGTGTCATGCCCCCATTTTGTTATACAGGACCACGATGGAAATAAGATTTACAGTAATGTAGTCTTTTTCGTGTTATCCTGGGTTAGGAGGCATAACATGGGTAGTTATTTAAATTTGTGATTTATGCAAAATGTAATTATCATTGTTGTTTGAATTTTAGTAACTATTAATGTTTCTATTTATAATTTGCATTTTTTATTTCTTTTAGAAATGTAACTAATTAATTATAATTTGTATGTATATGTAATCCTACTCCATGTATGATCTCTATTTTACCGAAATAAATCTATCTATCTATCTATCTGTCAGTCAGCTTGTTCTAGTTACTTTAAGACGTGCGAATCAAACGATTTTCTGTGTTCATCTTGTCAGGAGGAGGTCTATTTAACAGGATCTCAGTGTGCTGCATGTAATGAAAGATGTTCGGCATGTAATTCATTTTCAAACTGTACCTCGTGTCGTATCGGACATTATCTCGATTCAACCGATGGTACATGTCACACATGTAACCCACTTTGTTTGCACTGTAGCTCGCCGCAAACTTGTTTCTGTTCCAACGGGTGTTTTGATTATCCCTCATTAGATATCGCCTGCGGTACCGACACAAACGAATGCCACTTTGGTTGTAAACCCTACCTCACCTCCGCCAACGAACATCATGAGTGCAACAAATGCATTGATGGTACTTACGGCGTCAACTGCGATTTAAATTGCCATCAGAATTATGATTCAACAGGCTGTAAAAGACTTGATGGGTTTTGTAATACATGCATTGAGGGATTCTTTGGCGATTATTGTAATAGTCCCTGCCCTGTGAAGTGCCGTTCAGGTTGTAATAAAACTTCCGGTAAATGCTACTTTTGTGAAGACGGTTTTTTCAACAGCGACTATTCGATTGAGTGTGGGATAAACTGTATCAGATGTACAATGACCAATGGCTCTTGTGTAGCGTGTGCTGATGGTTATTTTGGTTTATCCTGCTTTCACGCGTACATGTGCAGGATAAAGCCTTGCCGGATAAACTTCGTGATATCTAGTCAATAGGTCACATGACCAAACCACGCGTATGAATACACTGTTTACATTAGTTATGTTCACACGCTCTTAATCAAACGTGTAATAAATGTTTTTTTGCCGATTTATGTTATCATTTATGGATTTTAAACAATTATATATGCTCAAATGGAGAATAACAATTAAAAAAAATAAAATAAAAACAATTGCGCTTTTATTGTTTTGTATTGAATCCCCTTAGAGAGTCGCTATGGGAATTTCATTCTTCTTCGGCCGAATTGCATTTTGGGATTACTACAGCGGCTTCGATGGTAAACACGAAATATCAGATTTCTTAAGTCCAGCAACCTTTGATGTTATATGGGAAGGTTTGGTAGGAGAAGATACAAATAATGAATTGTTTGAAATGCCAGAAACACCCTTTCCAGAAACAAATTTAGTTGAGATTTCGGGGAATGGGTTTAAGCAACTTTATGGTATAGATGTTGACCTACTACTTAAAAGTGAATCAGATCATGAACTGCAAGAGGAGGAACATCTACCACAACTACCAGAGACTGGCAGCAGAGAATTTGTCAGTTTGTCAAATCAGTACATTGAAGAACTGATAAGAGATTCAGAAAACAAAAAACACCACCAAGAAAACCAATCTGGATGTAAATGAATTTTACAGATTTCTTTCAACAAAATTAAAAACAGACAAATTCACCACATTCCACCTGAAGAATTTGATCCATTTTTGGCAAACTTTGTTTTGTCATTGAGGAAAACAAATGGAGAAGAATATGAGCCATCAACTATTAGAACTATTCTATCAAGTATAGACAGAAAATTGAAAGAGATGAAATATTCTACAAGAATTATGCAGGAGCAAGATACTTATCTCTTCAACTTGACTAGAAATGCATTAAAGGCAAAGCAAAAATGTCTAAAACAAATGGGAAGAGGAAATAAGCCCAAGGCCTGTAATCCCATCAGTGATGAGGACATTAACATTCTATATGATAAGGGAGTACCAGCAACACCTCAAAGTTTGCTAAACACGATTTGGTTTAATAATTGTGTTCATCTAGGAATCCGAGGAACCACAGAATGTAAAAATTTGTTTATTTCAATCAAAAGCTTTAGTTATATAGACAATAACAATCACAATGAAACCTAAACAATGTAAGTAGGCATGCACAATGACCAGTGTATTGTTCCTGCTGAGATTCTAACTCAGATTTCTTTCAAAGAAAGCGTTTTAAATTAAACTACAAGAACGGGCTGCACTGGCCTTATAAGCACATACATACAAAAACAAGAATATCATTTTTGTCTTATTAATATTATTTACATGAAATAAATTACCATCTAAATCCAATCTGTTTGTAAGATTAACATTTTTTTAAATAAATAATAAAACATTCACATTTTTTACTTAACTGCGCACAGAAACACACCTAGAAAATGGATGCTCGCATTTTGATAATACTTTAAACAAAATATATACTAAATAAGTAAGTAAATAAGTAAGAACTTTTAGTTTTTCAGAAATGAAGAAGAAATAGCTGAAATGTATGTGTTTTAACATTGAAGAAAGTCATAATGCTTATTCTCAATGTTTAACTACTATAATTGTACAGAGAAACAGTAAACAATCTTCAAATTTTAAAGGCCCTGATTTTCCTCTAGATTATAGATGGGGAGACATTACCGTTCGCACCAGTTCCAGCGGTTTGAAGTTCTTAGAATTTAATGAGCGACAAACAAAATCTAGAACAGGGGAAAACATCAGTGATGTCAGAAAGACTGTGCCAAAAATCTGGGCAACTCCAAAAGACTCAACAAGAGATCCAGTCCAAATGTATGAACTGTATGAAAGCAAACGACCAGCCGACTATAAGGGACCAGATCATCTGATGTACCTTGCGCCTAGAACAACAGCCTTGGGGTCAGAAAACAATGAACAATGGTACATAAGGCAACCAATTGGAGAAAAGAAACTGGGTTGCATGCTAAAAAAACAGGGGCGAAGCAGCTGGTCTTGATGCAAATAAGCTGTCTAATCATGCTACTAGGAAAAGGACTGTCCAAAAGCTTAGAGATGAAGGAATAGCCCGCACAGACATTATGCAAATTCCTGGACATAAAAATGGTCAATCAATCCTACACTACAGCACACTTTCTGAAAGAAAGCACAGGAAATGTCATACATTTTGGCGAATACAAGAAGAAAACTATCCAGAATTGAGACAGTTTCATCAGTATCAGCATCAACAATTCAGGAATCAAGAAACATTGAATCATTTAGTACAGACATTCCACAGCTTACAGTTCAACAACCCCCCACCCACTCTGACAACATGAACAATCAACTAGTGGAAGTTTCAATTCAAGCTGAAACCGTGTCAAGAGCTCTTTTTGGACAGCATGCAACTATAAACATCCAGAACTTTAATGTATACATGAAATAAAATACCTGAACTTCATCAGAATCTAGATAATCCATGCACTGATTTTTTTTCCACATCACAAGCCATGCGTACAGTGACATTGACTAACTGAAATTGTGTAAACACGACAATTCGTGTCAGCATAAGTATCAATTTATGTTTTGATAAATTAATTTGAAAGTTGTTATATGTTTTATCAGATAATTTATGTTTGTTGTTTAAACAATTGAATGTTATCTTTTGTACTTTTTGGTGTTAGTTTTGTTTTACTCGCCGAACTATTTTTTGAGCGGATGTTTATGTCTGAATAAAGAAGGAGTAAAGCGGCTATTGTTCTTCCGTTATTTTTTCTTCAATCTTCCTCGTTTGTTTACCGATTTCTTTTTTTTCAAATAAAAGATGAAAAGCAGGATAAATCGAATAAAGCTCGCCAAGATATTCGCTTCTCGCTCACCAGATAAACGTTCTCATTCTCGGCACCATTCATGTATTCTCTATAACACCTGTAAGAAGGTTTGTTCAGAAAACTGTCTGATTGGGAAATGTGACATGGCCAACGGCAGCTGTGTATGTGAGCCAGGATATACGGGGCCACAATGTGAGGTCAGAATCACCACCATCAGTACAGGAAGTACAAGGTCATTATATTTTCATTTTAACAGTTTAATGTATTTTTCAAGATTATTTAAGTGTTTTCGATCAACAAAATGTTTATTATGAGAGTTTTCTTTTTAATTGTCTACGTATTAACGGCATTTCAATATAGTGTTTGCCGAGGCTTTTATCTACTGTAAATACTGTACATATGTTCATTATATCTGTTTTAACTCCCGATGCAGGTGCTTATTGTTAGTTGTGTCACTTTGACGGGATACTTTTATTTACACTGTTTGTTTGATAGAAAAACCGTCAGGAAGTGCGAGGTTGGAGCGCTCCACAAACCAGGTTTAAGCACCCCAGTTGGCCATTTTGCCGACTGACCGTTCCAAGGCGGTAACTGATGGTTTTTCTTTTTGTGTGTTATGTCTCGTCTCTGTGTTTTTTGTCACATTTACATTTACCTTGTCTGCCTTGGTCTGCAGGTAGATAAAATTTAAATATCTGTGAAAATTTTGATAGGACCTTTTCTTATTTACCTATTGATGTAAACTGTACTGTTTAAGACTAACATTATTGTCAAAATGATTATAATAGTTCGGCCAGTAGGGATTTAAAAACAACACACGATAGTTAATAGTTTCTGTCCATGTAGGTTTTAAATTACTTTACTCAGTCTTAATTTCCTTGAAATAAATCTGGTTGTATACATTCAAAAGCTAATCCGACGAAGCAATTTTTCATGCAATTATTATGTTTTAACTTGCAGGTGTAACGGAACCAAAACTAGTAAGTTAATAAAGTTAATAATTTTATAAGTGATTTATCGGCATGTATGACTTCCTTATGGATATGAAACATAAATAAAAGTTTTAGTGTTGCACGTTTATATAATGAGATCATCTGATAGATTTATTTTGACACTTCAACACACTGATTGTAAATAAAATTGTTAATATTGTTATGTGATTTAAATTAACCAGCAATTTGCAATTGTCAATGAATTTTAAGACATGTTCCTAAAATTAAGGAAACATATTAACTTTTAGAGCTTGATACGCTCTGTTGTACAAACTTCATTTAAAAATGTAATGTGATCACAATATTATTCATTAAACTTGTTTTAAGATCAACTTAGTGACGTCAAATATCTTGTTTTTGTCCTTGAAAGAGGTCTGTGTTATTATTTATGGTGGAACAGTTTATTGCTGCCTGCTAGAAAACGTTTTGTTATTGGCTATTAAGTGCATTGAATGTTCCTTGGCTTATTTATTTCTGTTTTTATTCTTCAGATTGTACAATTAAGGCACCAATGAAAAAAAATTCAAAGGTATCACTTTGCATCTTACAGGAAATCCTTTGTGTTTAGCATCGCAGCAAAACTGCCAGACATTGATAAACTTGAAAAAGAACGTTCCAGAATTGACACAAGGCTAAGCAAGTGGTCTGCCCGTAGGTCGGAGATAAATGCCAAGATAGAGGCACTAAAGGTTGACATACCCTACCAAAATTCAGGTAATGTCAACTAAGTACTCCTATGATTTATTTTATATTTCAGTTATTGAGTCCCTGGGTGGAAAGGTGAGCTGAAGATAATAAATACAACCTTGATAATAAACTAGCAAAAGGTAGAGAGACAGTATCTATTAGTTTCCGTTGGTTTAGCACATCATGTGTTTTGGGGATGAAAAAGGGCAGTGGAATGGACAAAGATTGCCAATTATCGCTGTATTTTTTTTATCGTTTTGCTCTGCATGGATGTGAATTTCTATTTTCATCCATGGACTTTTTTAAATTCAGGTTCTTTAAAGTCAAGCAAAATTACAATTGCAATTTCACCTATCTTTTTTGAAATATTGTTAAAACTTACACGATATTACATATTATATTTTAACATTATGTTTTGAATAAAGTATATGACCTACCCACAACTGAGATATTTTTTACATTTTCATCATCATGATAATACATACAGCTCTTTCTAAAGCAATGGTCTCCCTCCAACGTTTGAATCAAGGAATGAATCAAACACATTTTTGATGGAATAAAGTTGAACAAGGTTGACTTCATTGCGTTTTGGTGACACTTTCTTTTATTAGTTTCCAAGCTTACCTGGTTAAGGCGTGCAATAAAATAATTTGTTGCTTGATAACTTTTGTGGACATTTTGATATTTATTTTGAAACAGATTTACTAAGAACGTCTATCGTAAACATATTTACCGGAATGTTATTAACAGAGCTGCCATTATCTTGATAAGTCAAACAAATCATAACGAAAGTTCGATACCCGGTTTGGACGAGAACATTCATCTTGAAACGTTCTCTAGTTAACCTGCAGTCGAAATATAAAGTAATATCAAGCCTTTATGCCGTGAGTAATAAAGCAATTAATTTTATTATATTAATATATATTAATAGTATCTGTAACGGGGGATTTATAAGTAAATTATGCATGGAAACGGTGTGAAAAGAATAACAATATACAGTTAACATTTAAAGTTAATTATATTTTTGTTCCAGATCGGGCACACAAAGTCGAAAACATGTCGTATGAGATATTACAGAAAGGGAATAACGAGGCACAGTATTCTACTATCCAGTGATGAACAACTTCGAATTAAACTGTCTAAGTTTTTTTTGTTTGTAAATAGGAATGATCATGCACTTTTTCAATTTTTATTTTATTCTCCAACATGACGGTATGTAATTGCTGTAGTCTGTAGTCTTGAGAAACATAAGCAACTGTACGTTTGCACAGTGAAATTTGAAAAAAAATCATCCTTTGTAAACAGAAGTATATTGACTTCTATTGTGAATAACATTCATTTTTGTGAGATATTTCACAGAATGGCGTGAGGAGTTGCGTTGAGGTGCAACAATTATACAACTTTGAATGAGCTTTTCAGCAAGAAATCCTGAAGACAATATATGTTTTCTGCGGAAGACATTATTTTTAAGTTGACTCGATTCACCCTATAATATCGCAAGCTGTCTAACCGAATTTAATATTTACAAGCAAACACGATCGCAGGTTATGTATGTTGCCTAGATCTTTATAGTGCGTAAATAATAATAGAGAAGGGTTGTTACCTCAATTATGTGCATAACCTACATACGTGGAACATGCAATAAACACATACTGCTATAATAGTTTTAAAATATCGGTTGTTCTTTATGTCATTTGTGTAACCATCGTGTCGTAAAAACAATAGACACGAGAACAAATGATAAATACATATATAAAATGGTATTTCTGATATTTGAGACGAATTTTGAGGACGTTCTAGCAGCATTCTGTACAGGGTTGTCATCATCATTAATATTCTTGTTAAGGTCGTAAAGTGATAAGAAATATTAGAGAGACCATTATTTTTATAAGTTGCATCTAAAGCCTTGTTGCAGCAATGTTGTATTGATAAACTGGTTTCTAACACTTAAGACTGTCACTGCATATAGACGTGGATAATTTCCTGCCATCACAGCAACAGTGGACAGTGGATCCAGTGTGTATACAAACTGTGTATGTTGTTTGTTGTATAAGCCACACAGACAGGGCGTTGTCTCCATTCAAGAGTTGCAGGAGAATCACGCGATGTTTCTTGTTGGCTTACAATATCTAGGCGGATATCTATTATACATGTATATACAAAACATTCACCTTTTGAAGTTGACACGATGCAAATATTCGTTAACAAGTATAAAATCTGTTATCCAAAATATGATGCTGGCACATAGTTACTGTTTAAGATTTGTTTATTAAGAAAATATGAATTTTGGATTGACATGTTACAAATGATTTCTTGTTATAGATGTTCATGCGAGTAAGTCCCATATCTTCTGAAGCAATCGTTATGATGAAAATGTTGAACAAGTTTTAACGTCATTTTGTCCTAGTATAAACAGAAGAACTAGAGATTGATTGTGGACCTGGTATAAACAGTAGAACTAGAGATTGACTGTGGGCCTGGTATAAACAGAAGAACTAGAGATTGATTGTGGGACTGGTATAAACAAAAGAACTAGAGATTGATTGCGAGTCTGGTATAAACAGAAGAACTAGAGATTGATTGTGGGACTGGTATAAATATAAGAACTAGAGATTGATTGTGGTCTGGTATAAACAGAAGAACTAGAGATTGATTGTGGGCTTGATATAAACAGAAGAACTAGAGATTGATTGTTTACCTGTTTTAAACAGAAGAACTAGAGATTGCTTGTGGGACTGGTATAAACAGAATAACTGGAGATTGATTGTGGGCCTGGTATAAAAAGAAGAACTAGAGATTGATTGTGGGACTGGTATAAACAGAAGAACTAGAGATTGATTGTGGGCCTGGTATAAAGAGGAGAACTAGAGATTGATTGTGGGACTGATATAAACAGAAGAACTAGAGATTGATTGTGGCACCTGATATAAACAAAAGAACTAGAGATTGATTGTGGACCTGGTATAAAGAGAAGAACTAGAGATTGATAGTGGGACCTGCTATAAACAGAAGAACTAGAGATTGATTGTGGGCCTGGTATAAAGAGAAGAACTAGAGATGGATTGTGGGACCTGGTATAAACAGAAGAACTAGAGATTGATTGTGGAACCTGGTATAAACAGAAGAACTAGAGATTGATTGTGGTCTGATATAAACAGAATAACTAGAGATTGATTGTGGATCTAGTATAAACAGAAGAAGTAGAGATTGATTGTGGACCTGGTATAAAGAGAAGAACTAGAGATTGATTGTGGACTTGGTATAAAGAGAAGAACTAGAGATTGATTGTGGACCTGGTATAAAATGAAGAACTAGAGATTGATTGTGGACATGGTATAAAGTGAAGAACTAGAGATTGATTGTGGACCTGGTATAAAGTGAAGAACTAGAGATTGATTGTGGACCTGGTATAAAGTGAAGAACTAGAGATTGATTGTGGTCTGGTACAAAGAGAAGAACTAGAGATTGATTGTGGACATGGTATAAAGTGAAGAACTAGAGATTGATTGTGGTCTGGTATAAAGAGAAGAACTAGAGATTGATTGTGGACCTGGTATAAAGAGAAGAACTAGAGATTGATTGTGGACCTGGTATAAAATGAGGAACTAGACAGTGATTGTGGGCCTGGTATAAACAGAAGAACTAGAGATAGATTGTGAGTTTAATTGTGAATATAAAACGGAATGTAGCAACAGTTTGAAAACATCAGTGACAATGAGTGACCTCATTAAACTAAAGTGGTATGCATATTTTCAATACAATTACCAAGCTCCTTCCTGTAAAAATGTTTTTCAGAAGTACAATACTTTAAGGCAGCTTATTCTATAAATATTGCTCGAATCTCTATACAAAATAGATAGTGTAGCATATTGTTACTGTTGGGATTAAGCGAATGTTGTTGGATAATAACGAATCTGGTTGACAATATTTCATTGTTTGTGCTGATGGTTCTGGACAGTGTTGTTGCAACTGTGTAGATGGATACTTCGGTGGGAAATTCTGTTGTTTATGCTTTTATGTAACATTCAAAACTCTTGTCTCCGTGTGGATGAGAATTGAAATGCTGGGTAACCATTTAAATAAGAATATATAAGACAAAGTCCTATGAGCATTGCAAAATATACAAAAATTGAGAAGACAAAGAGCCAAGGTATTCACATGCACGCCAAATGTACAAGTGAGAACAAATCTGTAATGAGTCATTTAACAATAAGAGCAAACCCGACAGTTACCGCCTTGGAACGGTCAGCCGGCAATATGGACTGACTGGGGTGCTTAAACCGGTTTAAGAGAGCTCTAACCTCGCACTTCCTGATGGGTTTGTTGAATGCTAGCAATGAAAATAAAACCGATCCATTTGAATCATCAGTTAATATAAACAGTTAAAGAATATTGAAAACCTTGAAAAATTCATTGCTCAATGTACTTACTAAAAACTACTATGTTAGGGAAAGTATTTCTATAGCAAAACTCTGAGAGACTAAACAATGTATGTGTGTTTGGAAATGTCGGGATGTAAATACAGACTCTCTTGCACATACGCGTTACTGACGTTAAGGACGTATACACGGTTGAACTTAAGAACCGTCTTTGAAAAGGTGTATACTTTTCATTATGTTTTAACAGAATCAAGAACTCTCGAATTATACTAGATCAACATCATATCTTATCATGTATTTCACTTATTCGTGTAACTGACAGAAGAGCCCACACATGATCAATATGGTTATAACGTTTTTGGTTTCTTTATGGGGAGTCTGTATTGTGTATTTGTCTGTGCTTTATCTGATCTGTTAAACTGATTTTATTGAGTCTTTATTGTTCATATATGGACAAAAGCAACCTGTTTTCCATATCGATCTGCTATTTGTTGCTTAATATTACTTCTTGTCCTTTAGGTATTCATCGCTTGTTTTGTTGTTAGTATGTCTCAATTGTATCTGCCCAAAAACGAAGCAACACATTGGTGTATTTCATATGGTCGTAGGCATGTAGAATCCGTACTCTCTAATGCAAATATAATAATTTTATTGTATATGTAATGTCTACACCTCCTACTGCTTTCTTCTACATACATGTGTACCGTTATGTAGATGAACCTTCATATGGGTGGAAGTACTGATTTATCTTAAATAATATATTCAAAGTGTTCAAACTGTATTTTACAGCTCATATTGAAACCAGTTGTACCGACTGTCCAAATGGTTGTGACAATAATGGCAAGTGCTATACGTGTCCCGAGAACTGTGAGAACTGTACGCACATCAACAACAGCAGATTGATTTGTGACAGTTGTAAAGCTGGATATTATGGACATCTGTGTAATCATAACTGTTCACAGAATTGTAAAGACAGGATATGTAATAAAGGCAATGGTGAGTGCCGCAAAGGTTGTGTTGTTGGCTTTCGTGGATATGGGTGTAATCGAAATTGTTCAATGGGGTGTCAAAAAAAGGAATGCAGACAAGACAATGGTGTTTGCAGCCATGGATGTGTTGCTGGTTATTACGGACATGCGTGTGATGGAAAGTGTTCCATGGGGTGTAAAAAAAAGAAATGCAAACAAGACAATGGTGTTTGCAGTCATGGATGCGTTGCTGGTTATTACGGACATGTGTGTGATCAAAATTGTTCCCTAAGGTGTCAAGATACGAAATGCAGAAGATACAATGGGATGTGCATTAAAGGATGCCTTGGTGGATTTTATGGACCTAAGTGCGAACGAACATGTTCAATGGGGTGCAAAGATACGAAATGCAATCAAACCAAAGCTGTTTGCAGTATCGGATGTGTTGTTGGTTATCATGGACCCGTATGTAATGAGTCGTGTTCGAATGCGTGTCTTCATGCAGCATGTCACCGTTTAAATGGAACATGCACGCATGGATGTGCGGAGGGATACTATGGCGAGACGTGCACCAAAGGTATTCTTTTTGTTTAATCAAATGTGATTCTCGAGTAAGCGTGTCCCATTTGTGATTGATCTGATGATAGTTTAAGCTAAGGACCGGTGCCTTAGAAGCACACAAATTATTACTTTATTCATTAAAACTAATTAAGCAACGTTCGTAAAAGCATTTAACAGAAGAAATAAAAAATTGCCTTTTTCATCATGTACACATTTTTCAGTTGAAATGTTGATTTTTGTCATGCAAACCGTAGCTCTCCTTACATGTGTAAGATATGTGAAATTGTTTGCTAAATATGCTGTAAACAATCATGTAGCGTTGTTGTTATTATGCAACCTGTTGTTGTTATTATTGTTAGATGTTAAAAGCATTTTATTTCAACATATTGTAAATTACTTGCTTCAATTAATTGACATCATATCTAACCAAATGTATATTTATTAGAGTATCGTTTCTTAACTCGTACATTTCCCAACAGTGTTTGTAGAAATATACGATCTGCGAATAGGCGACAGTCATTCAAATGTAGTTAGCCTATAAGTCTGATCCTGACACAATAATTTATGTATGTTTGTGTGTGGCTTGTATGGTTACATGAATCAAGTACACTTAAATCTGTCCAGACTGATGTAAAACGAAGTTTTTAGTTATAATCAAACAACGATTTAAAGCATTGTGTTTGTATCTTTAGAAATGGTCACACCCCTAGACACATCCACCCTTGGTCTTGCGATCGTGGTGTCGACCCTTGGTCCTGCGATCATGGGGTCGACCCTTGGTCCTGCGATCGTGGGGTCGACCATTGGTCCTGCGATCGTGGGGTCGATCCTTGGTCCTGCGATCGTGGGGTCGATCCTTGGTACTGTACTACTAATGGTTGCTGCAGCTACAACGATCATTCTGGTTAGGTAAGCGACAGTTCTTGTTTTTGTGGTGATATATAGACATTATCGTTATTTGAGTTTAGTATGTCCTTCGATGTCATTGTAATTCGCTTGAAATGTTGTTTTACAAATATTAACAAAGGAAATGTAAAGATGATTTATAGTTTTGGAGTTGTAATGTTTATAGAAGTTATATATGTTTATTTTGTTTGTTTTTGTTACTATTTTGTGCTCTTTAATGGTAGAAAATAATGTTCTATGAATTACTCATACCTTTATCTCACCTTTAAGGAGGAGGTGTTCGAGGCGAGCACCCTCTTCTGGGAGCTCGAATACAGACAGAAGATATGATTATATACTGGATATATTACCCGGAGATCTGACACATAATGCTGCCGTTGATGAGTGGCAAAGGGTAAACACAATTTCTGGAAGCGTAGATACAATGGGTCTTTATGCTAATACCCTAGATAAAGCAACAGATAATCCTGATCAGAATGCTTCGCTAGATGTGGAGCGAGGGACGTACGAAACACTTGGTAATCCAGACTATGATGACACTGTGCATGTATATAATACGGCAGTCTGATGGGCTTTCTGGCTACAGTTGTCAGTCCAGTTGTTTCGACATTTGCTAGACTAATCACTTGTGTTTCAGTTTGCAAAGTAGCAAAACACCACAATGCAAGTTTTCAGATTCAAATATAGATTTGAGAATATCCGGAGTCAGCATTTTGATTCCAAATTGCATCTAAACGTTTATTTTGTAAGTTTTTTAAAAAATAATTCTGTAAAAATAACTAGCCAACTAGTCCTATACACATAGGCAAGTTTTCTTTTGCCTTGCAGTTATTATAAATAACATATTCAATATTTTTAGATGACGAATGTCACATAACCTCTAAGGTCAAATAGACCATAAACATCTATTAAAAATTTTACTTCATTTTTTAAATTCTGTACATACTACATTTATGGTCATTCTTGCAAAATTTGACCACTTATCCTGCATTTCTGCATCAAAATGACCCCCAACTTAAGATTTAGGTGAGGCCAAAACTGGAAAGTTTTGGGGTTTTACTGCACGCCGACACATCATATGTCATACGATGCCGACAAAGGCCGATTTAACTTTGTAATGTTAATTGCGTCAGGAGAAAGGCAACATGCTGTTTTGTCTGCGTTAGATACGAATTTATTGTGTCAAAACGCAGAAAACGCACACTAGCGGCACACTTTGTTCTTATGTGCAAAGTAATGTATACACTTGTGAACACTCCTTAGTTATTTTGTAAATTGTAATTTGACCCTAATCATCACACTGTCTGGATTGTATATGTAATTATAGTTCTTTTTCGATTTTCGTTCCTTTTGCTTTGATTTCATTGTATATCTTCGGATTTTTGGAGGAAATAAAGATAAAGAATTCACATGTACATACAGGTTATACTGGTTGGGTTATCGAGGTCATGTTTACACAATTTATTCTCCGTTGAGAGACTGTCCGTTAGCCAATTTATATTTAGTATTAAACAAACATAACAACGACATTTTAATACTGAGTTAACTAACACTCAAGATGTCATCGACTTATAAATTATTATCATAAAATAATCAGATTTTTGCGACGTAATTTTAATAGTAAGTTAAATTTAATGCACATATCATTATGTGGATGCATATTTTGACACGATCTGCCTATGTAATGTATCGAAGTATACCGTTGAATACAACTGTTTTTTTTTCAATTTTATTTTATATCTTTAATTACCTCGTCCATAGTTGTGTGAAGATAGAGGTTATTAACATCCCTCCACACCGATCGTACAGATGTATTAGTATATGAAGGAAGTAAATATAGGCTAAAAGGATTTTAAAAACTCAAAAAGAAAAAATGTAGAAATAAAAATAATTTTGTATGTTGTTACTTGCATGTTATGCATAACATAGAACTATTTACATGACAAGAGAAGTTGTATGCTTCCGAAAATGAAAACAATCTTAAATATTACATTAATGCCAGATACGATGTATCTTAGTAGTTTAATATACAGACAACTAAAATGTTTATTGATTAAAAAACTATGTTAAGTATGTTAATCTCTCATATTTATTGAAGACACATTTTACAGACATCACAGTGGGATTTCCTGCTGTTCTTGAAATAACGTAATGTCGTTTACAACCGAATATATATTTATTGTACTCAAGTATTAAAATATCTATTGGATCATTATTTCCATTAAATCCAAGTAAGAATGTAAAATTGTATAAATCACCTCGAAATTTGTGTTTTGTTTAACATTTCCGTTATGTGTTGGAGCACATCTGGTACTTAAATTCACTTGAAATAAGTGTAATAATGCCTCTTCCTTTGTATTAAAAAGAGAAAATACTAGACTGTAAACAATTTTAGTTTTTATAATCAGAGAGTTTATACCAAGAATGATGTGTTGTCTGGAAACATTGTGAATATGAGTCAATAGCATTTTTATAAACAATGCAATAAACAATCAATCATTGCATTTTCAGACTTGTATCCATTTCTGTTGAATTATTGTTTTTTTATCATGTGTATACATTTGATAGTCATGTTTATTGAAAGCTTTTACAATGACAATTGATTCTGAAAAACATTCCATGCAAGGATGTGCACAATTAATCAAACATTACGATCTACTTCCTAGAAAAAGCCGAAATAACATCTTAAGGCTATTTATTAATAGTAAAGCTTTTTTAAATTTTTTATATGTTCAATATTTTTCTGAGCTGATAAATGTTTATATTTTAATATAAATTTAAGAAGAAGTATACCACTTTTGCGTTACGCTTCACTGTAAAGTAGTTGATTTAGAAAAAAAACCCGTATCATTATAGAAGTGTGGCATGTTCAACACTTTATCAATGTTATAAATATTTATTTTATCTAAAAAGATAGAATACACTTGTAAAACATACTTCCTTAAGCGTTTTTGTCCATTTTGTAACTTCTAGGCTTCAGAATTCATTACCACAATTAAAAGTGGTTTTTCTATATTAATAATTTTATTCGGCCCAAAAGCATCACTTTTTTTAGATATATTTTAGGCAATAAAAATTTTATGTGCTATTGATGAGTCTATACTTAGTAACAACAAAATATTTTATTACTATTGTGGGATTCCCTTCCACATAAAATGTTTTTTATGAGTAGGATAGGACGACCTGTCATTATATTGTTAGAAAGATTTTACAACAGTTATACAGTTAACAGCCAAACATAGAGATGGAAGAGCTGAAAGTCATGCTCAGCTAAAGGGGTTAATTTGGTCCTTGGTCTAAGAGGAACAACTCTTCATTCATTTCACTCAAACGACCTCGAATCGTAAAAAAGCAGATTTTAAGGGACGCAACTGCTGACAACAAAATGCAATAGTAGGCTTTAAACCCCTTGATTTTGTTTTATTTATGTCAATTTACGTCATAATTCGAAAACTTCACTTCATTTATCAGTTAACACTGGCTTTATAGCAATAGAACTTTAATGTATTTGTTAATTACATAAAATACCAAAGCTGACATCTGCAATCTGGATTAGCGATGACAGGATGTTCAGCTGAATGATTCTTTTTCTCGATTTCAATCACGGCAAAAACTGTTAAATTAGACTCCAGCGATATAACGAAACTTAAATCTGTTGACTCTGAGCCCCGCCCATCCATGACATAGGAGGATTTTGATAATAATAATATGACGAGGTTCCTATCATCTAGTTTAAGTGACTTTAGCTACAAATAGGTTTATTAACGTTGATATTTTATAAAGGATAAATAATTGTGCTTTTATGTTAAGCTCGTGTGAAGAAAACATTCACTATCAAACGCGAATTCCATTTTCGGAAACAAAACAAAACGATCTTACAATTGAACAATGGTTTTTGTTTATAAAAAAGTAGATAGTAGAAAGTAGGCTAAAAATACTTTAATTACTTATAACAAGGACAGACATTATATTATTTACAATTTTGTACCTACATATGTAACAGGTGGCATATGAGACTGTTCATATTTTTCTTCATTTTTTTTGTCTGAATCCGAACTAGTATCTAACATTTACGCTAAGAGACAAAGATGCATTATGGCGTTGCCTTTGTTACAATATTCCTTATATGGTAAATTACGAATATGAGTCATACTTATATCTGTGTCATGTCACGTGTATTAGCATAACATGCTATTTTACTTCATTTTCCAAGGTTAACATCTCACTGTTAAGACAAGAATTTGCTAATTTAAAAATAAGAAATGTAGCGTTTTGGTCAAATTGCTGTAACTATCTCAGATTGCAACATGCATATTGAATTTCTCTGTAATCATTAGGATATATGTAATTTGTAAAGATATGGGGAAAATCTGTTTGGAAGGCAAATTCCAGAAAAAATGAGACCGGCCAACATGACGAATGCTATATAGGAAAGTGTAAGTGCGGCCACCCAATTGTCAAACTTATATGCATTCATCACATATTTTCAACAGTTTATATCTTAATTGATTTTATTTGAGACATGGTGTATATCCAACCTTTTTTCTTCCAGAAACATAACGCAGTTATATCTGACGAAAAATCTAGCTAAAGCATTGGTATTATTCATTGTAAATCAAGTTATGTATTCAGCCCATACTGTACAAGTCATCGGTTTTTGTGAGCAAGTTCTTATAACATATGTTCGTCGACGAACTGCACTAACAGCAGTGTCTATTTCAATTGTTTTGCAAAACATATAGGAGTTGATAGCGCTTTAACATATGTAAATGTCTTTGAAGATATTGTAGTTTTTTGAATCCTGTCTTAACTTTGTAACTTCTTGTTTTTGTTATGTTATATGCACATGTGTGTGTGACTATGTGCGCAACCCTATGTGTGAATACGTGTGTCGCGAGTGCCTTTTGCAAGTATTTGAGCAATAAAGGTTTCGTTTATTTATACTCATAGTTCTTTATGTCAGTTGTACTATTTTAAAACTACTGTATATCCTATCTGAAAAGACCGATAACTCTCCTGCTATGTAAATTCATGTACATGGTTTCTGGTTATGTAATCTATTTTAATAAACTATAATATTTTATTATTTTGCCCATGTTTTCCTTAAACGTCAGATAGAAAATGAATCAATAAGGTTAAAGTATTATAATATTAGTCTTGTTTTTGGCCCTTAACGATACAAGATGACGATACTAATGATGCTGATGCTGATGATGATGGACGATGATGATGATGACACAAAGACAGAAGCATGCATTTAAAAATGATATCTAATTGATTGATATAACAATCAATGAAAAGCTTGAGCACCTTTGAAAAAAACATATCAAATATAAAATTTAGCATATTTAATATAAAGTGTATTAATATATCTTCTTACAAGGGAGATAATCATAACATTTCAAAACACTAATATATGTGCTTAACAGATAAATATGTGCTTAACAGATAAATATGTGCTTAACATATAAATATGTGCTTAACATATAAATAATTTGTCATTTTACTTTTGGTCATTTTGGTGATTTTACTCACTTTGTCATATGTTTCTATTATTTATATTTTTTGCTTTTATACAGGTTATCTGGAATAATAAAAAAGGTTAAATTAGTAACATTTGTCAGAGAGTACCCGACCAAACGTCGAGAAACGGCTCAATGTGCTTCGCACGTGCTTAGCGTGATTATGGACAAAATCAATTAAGACACAGCTAAGTTCTTCATGCGTACAAAACCCATAAAAAGATATATGCTCACATCTAATCTTGCCCAATAAACAATACGTGAGTGTGTTGTCATATCAGTAAAATTTATATGATGAGTAACTGTGCTGTAAAGTTAATGCTTATTTATACAACGTGAGATTTGTTGCCGTAAAGTTCTAAATGGTTAACTTGACAGGCTATAAAGTAAGTTGTAATTTGATGTAGGTTTAATGTAGTTTTACGTTACCTTTACAGAACCTCGATATGTTTTAATAATATGTTCAAGTCGTACAAAAAGTAAATAGTTTAATCTAAACGTATTAATTAAAGTCATATTGTGAAATCTAAATGTAACAATGAAGGATAAGAGGTAATACAGTTGTATACTATTGGCATTTAATGGACATAAATGGAAATATAAAAGTATAAAATGACTTATTCGTTTAGTTAAATGTCAATATATTAAAGAGGTTACATAAAGTTACATACTGGCGAAAGTTTAATTTAAATATATAAATTCGGATTTTATTTGTCGTGAAACTTATTCTACATGTATAAATATATATGATTTTGACATAATTCGCTGTTTTGCATTTTCTAACTACGGGATAGTTAGATTTGATAAATGAGGAATAGTTTAGGAAATAAAGTTCATCGCATAGCATGAGCGACTATCTATACAAGGCAAAATAAAATATTAACATTATTCAACAATCGTTAAGTTACAACTAATCTTCAAGATTGACCAGATAATTGCTCTTAAATTTACTATAATTCTCTGCTAAATATATTCACATTGGCCTTAATTATACAAAACGACGCTTCTTCCAATGTTACTGAAATGTATTGTGTCTATATAAAATATTCACTGTAAACAAACCATCTGAAAGCTCTTAATTTGATATGCAAACGTTTGTAAAATAACTAATCACATACAACAAACCCAAGATGATATATCTCCATTATGACCGTGTCCATTGTGTAAACGTATTAAACGCTTAACATTTTCTACATTCAGGTCCAAAATAAAGACTAAACATAAATGCAGATAAGGAAATACTATTGATGATCAATTTTTAAATTCTCAGCTTTATTTTTGGATTGAAAGACACATAAAACGTTAACTTAACGTTAAGCCGATATACAGACAATGCTGCTCTCCCCTCTACCATCCTCCGATCCTACCGATCTCGCCACTTGCGGCATTGCTGTTAATAAAATTCTCAAAGTGTCAGAAGATAAAAAAACAACTTTTAACTAAAAGAGTAAATTATAATTATATAGTCGTATAGTGTTTATGAAATGGTTAATTACCTCTCATGAAGATCAATGGACATGTTTCTTTTTTAAACCTTAAAGCATCAAATTTATAATGTTCCGGCACAATCTATTTAATTAAATATTTATGTTAAAAAAACGGACCTAATGTCTTATTTTATTTATTTTTATTTATATAGTTAAGTGCATATGTATAGGGTTAGTCATTTGTGGCCATGTAGTTAAAACAACCAGATGAATGCTTTATAACACCATGTATAATACAGGGAGAAAGTTCTGTCATTGACGAATGTGCAATGCATGGCATGAAGGTTTTAGAAGAAATCAAACAAATTTAGATAGTTACGAAATATGTTTTAAGTTTTGGTGATCTAACGCCCAATAAATCACGGTTTTGAGTTCATATGCGTATTTATTTATTCACGAAGGTTGCAGGAGAAAAAAATGAGTGATCAAAATTACGAGAAACCGTGATATACTAGGCATTAGATAATTAGTTTTATGCCGGGATATATCTTTATTTTTCATCAAAGCAGAATGCTTAATTATAGAGGTAAAATATTGATAGTGTTCGAATTGTCATAATATATTTAAAATAACCTTTTAAGACACCCGGAAAACATACACATACTTTGCTTCCGATTTTACATTCAGATCGCAGTAATTACTTGAATATTGTCATCACAAAATAAGGGTCATATCCGTTTCTACTTGTAAGATTGTATGAATCGTATCAAATAAAGCAATATTCAGAGACATCATCATCATCATCATCATCATCATCATCATCATCACCATCATCATCATCATCATCATCATCATCACATTCATCATTATCATCATCATCATCATCATCATCATCATCATCATCATCATAATCGTCATCATCATCATCATCATCATCATCATTATCATCATCATCGTCATCATCATCACCGTCAGTTAAACATTTTCTAAAGAAAGAAAATTTTGAAAAAATCGACATCAAGAATCTGGTGTTATGGAAAAAAAATGAAATCCCGTCATATGTCAACACTTAATATACAATTTTCTAACACACAAAAAAATTTCAAATTATAGAAAACAACCCGAACCAGCAAAACAAAGTGCAGTATTTTCAAGTGATGATAGGTAAAGAGAAAATAAGTAATGATTAATAGAAAGAGGATACATCCGCAAAGGACATGTTAAAGAAATAAAGCAAACAAAATCACAAAGTCCTATAAAGGGCACGACTGTATAAATCAACGGACAATGCCATCCGTGACTGTTTAATTTATAGCTATGAAGTCAGCGTATACATGTAGTCTTAATTACTTGTCTGGTCACAGGCAATGTTAACAACAATGCAAGTTCTTCACTGTTAAAGAGTCAGTTGCAAGCAACAATGTACAGGGTTGTTACCCTTAATACAGTTTTTGTAAATGTTGTAAAATGATCAGAAAATTTAGAGAGACCATTGATTGTGTAAGTAGTATCTAAAGCATTGGTGTAGCAATGTTGTAATGATAAACTGGCTACTAACACTTTAGAGTGTCCCTGCACTTAGACGTGAAGCATTTCCTGCCATCACAGCAAACAAGTATATGTATGTATCTGGCCGACAAGGACATGGAAGTATATGTACGCAACCGGACGGTAAAGACACGTAAATATATGTAGGTATCTGGACGGTAAAGACACATAAGTATATGTAGGTATCTGGAAGGTAAAGACACGTAAGTATATGCAGGTATCTGGACGGTAAAGACACGTAAGTATATGTAGGTATCTGGACGGTAGAGACACGTAAGTATATGTAGGTATCTGGACGGTAAAGACACGTAAGTATATGTAGGTATCTGGGCGGTAAAGACATGTAAGTATATGTAGGTATCTGGAGGGTAAAGACACGTAAGTATATGTAGGTATCTGGACGGTAAAGACACGTAAGTATATGTAGGTATCTGGACGGTAAAGACCAGTAAGTATATGTAGGTATCTGGACGGTAAAGACACGTAAGTATATGTAGGTATCTGGACGGTAAAATCAGGTAAGTATATGTAGGTATCTGGACGGTAAAGACACGTAAGTATATGTAGGTATCTGGACGCTAAAGACACGTAAGTCTATGCAGGTATCTGGACGGTAAAGACACATAAGTATAGGTAGGTATCTGGACGGTAAAGACACGTAAGTATATGCAGGTATCTGGACGGTTAAGACATATAAGTATATGTAGGTATCTGGACGGTAAAGACAAGTAAGTATATGCAGGTATCTGAACGGTAAAGACACGTAAGTATATGTAGGTATCTGGACGGTAAAGACACGTAAGTATATGTAGGTATCTGGACGGTAAAGACACGTAAGTATATGTAGGTATCTGAACGGTAAAGACACGTAAGTATATGTAGGTATCTGGACGGTAAAGACACGTAAGTATATGTAGGTATCTGGACGGTAAAGACACGTAAGTATATGTAGGTATCTGAACGGTAAAGACACGTAAGTATATGTAGGTATCTGGGCGGTGAAGACACGTAAGTATATGTAGGTATCAGGACGGTAAATACACGTAAGTATATGAAGGTATCTGGGCGGTAAAGACACATAAGTATATGTAGGTATCTGGACTGCAAAGACACGTAAGTATAAGTAGGTATGTGGACAGTAAGGACACATAAGTATATGGAGGTATCTGGACGGTAAAGACCCGTAAGTATATGTAGGTATCTGGTTGGTAAAGACAGGAAAGTATATGTAGATATCTGTAAGGTGAAGACACGTCAGTATGTGTCAGTTGTTGGACGGTAAAGACATATAAGTATATGTAGGTATTTGGACGGTAAAACACGTAAGTATATGTTGATATCTGGACAGAAAAGATATGTATGTATATGTAGATATCTTGACGATGAAGACACTTAAGTATATGTAAGTATCTGGACGGTGAAGACACGTAAGTATATGTAGGTTTCTGCACGGAAAAAAACACGTAAGTATATGTAGGTATCTGAACGGTGAAGACAAGTAAGTATATGGAGGTATCTGCACGGTGAAGACACGTAAGTATATGTAGGTATCTGGACGGTAAAGACAGGTAAGTATATGTAGGTATCTGGACGGTAAAGACACGTAAGTACATGTAGGTATCAGGACGGTAAAGACAAGTAAGTAGATGTGGGTATCTGGGAGATAAGACACGAAAGTATATGTAGGTATCTGGACCGTAACGATACGTAAGTATATGTGGGTATCTGAACGGTAAAGACACGTAAGTATATGTAGGTAACTGGACGGTAAAGACACGTAAGTATATGTGGGTATCTGGAAGATAAAGACACGTAAGTATATGTAGGTATCTGGACGGTAAAGACACGCAAGTATATGTACGTGTATGGACGGTAAAGACAAGTAAGTAGATGTAGGTATGTGGGCGGTAAAGACACGTAAGTATATGTAGGTAACTGGACGGTAAAGACACGTAAGTATATGTGGGTATCTGGACGGTAAAGACACGTAAGTATATGCTGGCATCTGGACAGTAAGGACACATAAGAATATGGAGGTATCTGGACGGTAAAGACACTTAAGTATATGTAGGCACCTGGACGGTAAAGACACGTAAGTATATGTAGATATCTGGACGCTAAAGACACGTAAGTATATGTAGATATCTGGACATTAACGGCACGTAAGTATATGTAGGTATCTGGACGGTTAAGACACGTAAGTATATGTAGGTATCTGAACGGTAAAGACACGTAAGTATATGTAGGTATCTGGACGGTGAAGACACGTAAGTATATGTAGATATCTGGACGGTGAAGACACGTACGTATATGTAGGTATCTTGAGGGTAAAGACACGTAAGTATATGTAGGTATCTGGACGGTAAAGACACGTAAGTATATGTAGGTATCTGGACGGTAAAGACACGTAAGTATATGTAGGTATCTGAACGATAAAGACACGTAAGTATATGTAGGTATCTGGGCGGTGAAGACACGTAAGTATATGTAGGTATCAGGACGGTAAATACACGTAAGTATATGAAGGTATCTGGGCGGTAAAGACACATAAGTATATGTAGGTATCTGGACTGCAAAGACACGTAAGTATATGTAGGTATGTGGACAGTAAAGACACATAAGTATATGGAGGTATCTGGACGGTAAAGACCCGTAAGTATATGTAGGTATCTGGTTGGTAAAGACAGGAAAGTATATGTATATATCTGTAAGGTGAAGACACGTCAGTATGTGTCAGTTTTTGGACGGTAAAGACATATAAGTATATGTAGGTATTTGGACGGTAAAACACGTAAGTATATGTTGATATCTTGACAGAAAAGATATGTATGTATATGTAGATATCTTGACGATGAAGACACTTAAGTATATGTTAGTATCTGGACGGTGAAGACACGTAAGTATATGTAGGTTTCTGCACGGAAAAAACCCGTAAGTATATGTAGGTATCTGGACGGTGAAGACACGTAAGTATATGGAGGTTTCTGCACGAAAAAAAAAACACGTAAGTATATGTAGGTATCTGGACGGTGAAGACAAGTAAGTATATGGAGGTATCTGCACGGTGAAGACACGTAAGTATATGTAGGTATCTGGACGGTAAAGACACGTAAGTATATGTAGGTATCTGGACGGTAAAGACACGTAAGTATATGTAGGTATCTGGACGGTAAAGACACGTAAGTATATGTAGGTATCTGGACGGTAAAGACACATAAGTATATGTAGGTATCTGGAGGGTAAGACACGTAAGTATATGTAGGTATCTGGACGGTAAAGACACGTAAGTATATGTAGGTATCTGGACGGTAAAGACACGTAAGTATATGTAGGTATCTGGACGGTAAAGACACGTAAGTATATGTAGGTATCTGGGCGGTAAAGACACGTAAGTATAGGTAGGTATCTGGAGGGTAAAGACACGTAAGTATATGTAGGTATCTCGACGGTGAAGACACGTAAGTGTATGTATGTATCTGAACGGCAAAGACGCGTAAGTATATGTAGGCATCGGGACAGTAAAGACACGTAAGTATATGTAGGTATCTGGACGGTAAAGACAAGTAAGTATATGTAGGTATCTGGACGGTAAAGACAAGTTAGTATATGAAGGTATCTGGACGGTAAAGACACGTAAGTATATGTAGGTATCTGGGCGGTAAAGACACATAAGTATATGTAGGTATCTGGGCGGTGAAGACACGTAAGTATATGCAGGTATCTGGACGGTGAAGACACGTAAGTATATGTAGGTATCTGGATGGTAAAGACAGGAAAGTATTTGTAGATATCTGTACGGTGAAGACACGTAAGTAGGTGTCAGTATTTGGACGGTAAAGACACGTAAGTATATGTAGGTATCTGGACGGTAAAGACACGTAAGTATATGTTGGCATCTGGACAGTAAGGACACATAAGAATATGGAGGTATCTGGACGGTAAAGACACTTAAGTATATGTAGGCACCTGGACGGTAAAGACACGTAAGTATATGTAGATATCTGGACGCTAAAGACACGTAAGTATATGTAGATATCTGGACGTTAACGGCACGTAAGTATATGTAGGTATCTGGACGGTAAAGACACGTAAGTATATGTAGGTATCTGCACGGTGAAGACACGTAAGTATATGTAGATATCTGGACGGTGAAGACACGTTCGTATATGTAGGTATCTGGAGGGTAAAGACACGTAAGTATATGTAGGTATCTGGACGGTGAAGACACGTAAGTATATGCAGGCATCGGGACAGTAAAGACACGTAAGTATATGTAGGTATCTGGACTGCAAAGACACGTAAGTATATGTAGGTATGTGGACATTAACGGCACGTAAGTATATGTAGGTATTTGGACGGTAAAGACACGTAAGTATATGTAGGTATCTGGGCGGTGAAGACACGTAGGTATATGCTGGTATCTGGACAGTTAAGATACTTAAGTATATGTAGGTATCTGGACAGTAAAGACACATAAGTATATGTAGGTATCTGGGCGGTGAAGACACGTAAGTATATGCAGGTATCTGAACGGTAAAGACACGTAAGTATATGTTGGCATCTGGACAGTAAGGACACATAAGTATATGTAGGTATCTGGGCGGTGAAGACACGTAAGTATATGTAGGTATTTGGACGGTAAAGACACGTAAGTATATGTAGGTATCTGGGCGGTGAAGACACGTAAGTATATGTAGGTATCAGGACGGTAAATTCTCGTAAGTATATGTAGGTATCTGTACGGTAAAGACATATAAGTATATGTAGGTATCTGGACGGTAAAGACACGTAAGTATATGTAGGTATCAGGACGGTAAATTCTCGTAAGTATATGTAGGTATCTGGACGGGAAAGACACATAAGTATATGTAGATATCTGGACGGTAAAGACACGTAAGTATATGTAGGTATCTGGACGGTAAAGACACATAAGTATATGTAGGTATCTGGACGGTAAAGGCACATAAGTATATGTAGGTATCTGGGCGGTGAAGACACGTAAGTATATACAGGTATCTGAACGGTAAAGACACGTAAGTATATGTAGGTATCTGGATGGTAAAGACAGATAAGTATTTGTAGATATCTGTACGGTGAAGACACGTCAGTAGGTGTCAGTATTTGGACGGTAAAGACACGTAAGTATATGTAGGTATCTGGACGGTAAAGACACGTAAGTATATGTTGGCATCTGGACAGTAAGGACACATAAGTATATGGAGGTATCTGGACGGTAAAGACACGTAAGTATATGTAGTTATCTGGACGGTAAAGACACGTAAGTATATGTAGGTATCTGGACGGTAAAGACACATAAGTATATGTAGGTATCTGGACGGTATACTTACATGTCTTTACAGTCCAGTTACCTACATATACTTACTTGTCTTCACCGTCCAGATACCTGCATATACTTACGTGTTTTTTTTCGTGCAGAAACCTACATATACTTACGTGTCTTCCCCGTCCAGATACCTACATATACATACGTGTTTTTTTTTCCGTGCAGAAACCTACATATACTTACGTGTCTTCACCGTCCAGATACTTACATATACTTAAGTGTCTTCATCGTCAAGATATCTACATATACATACATATCTTTTCTGTCCAGATATCAACATATACTTACGTGTTTTACCGTCCAGATACCTACATATACTTACGTGTCTTTACCGTCCAGATAACTACATATACTTACGTGTCTTTACTGTCCAGATACCTCCATATACTTATGTGTCCTTACTGTCCAGATACCAACATATACTTACGTGTCTTTACCGTCTAGATACCCACATATACTTACGTGTCTTTACCGTCCAGTTACCTACATATACTTACGTGTCTTTACCGCCCACATACCTACATCTACTTACTTGTCTTTACCGTCCATACACGTACATATACTTGCGTGTCTTTACCGTCCAGATACCTACATATACTTACGTGTCTTTATCTTCCAGATACCCACCTATACTTACGTGTCTTTACCGTCCAGTTACCTACATATACTTACGTGTCTTTACCGTTCAGATACCCACATATACTTACGTATCTTTACGGTCCAGATACCTACATATACTTTCGTGTCTTTATCTCCCAGATACCCACATCTACTTTCTTGTCTTTACCGTCCAGATACCTACATGTACTTACGTGTCTTTACCGTCCAGATATCTACATATACTTAGGTGTCTTTACGGTCCAGATACCTACATATACTTACGAGTCTTTTCTGTCTAGATATCTACATATACTTACGTGTTTTACCGTCCAGATACCTACATATACTTACGTGTCTTTACCGTCCAGATACCTACATATACTTACGTTTCTTTATCGTTCAGATACCTACATATACTTTCGTGTCTTTATCTCCCAGATACCCACATCTTCTTTCTTGTCTTTACCGTCCAGATATCTACATGTACTTACGTGTCTTTACCGTCCAGATATCTACATATACTTACGTGTCTTTACGGTCCAGATACCTACATATACTTACGTGTCTTTTCTGTCTAGATATCTACATATACTTACGTGTTTTACCGTCCAGATACCTACATATACTTACGTGTCTTTACCGTCCAGATACCTACATATACTTACTTGTCTTCACCGTCCAGATACCTACATATACTTACGTATTTTTTTTCGTGCAGAAACCTACATATACTTACGTGTCTTCACCGTCCAGATACCTACATATACTTACGTGTCTTTACCGTCCAGATACCTACATATATTTACGTGTCTTTACCGTAGGTATCTGGACGGTAAAGACACGTAAGTATATGTAGGTATCTGGACGGTAAAGACACGTAAGTATATGTAGGTAACTGGACGAAAAAGACACGTAAGTATATGTGGGTATCTGGACGGTAAAGACACGTAAGTATATGTAGGTATCTGGACGGTAAAGACACGTAAGTATATGAATGTATCTGAACGGTGAAGACACGTAAGTATATGTAGGTATCTGGAGGGTAAAGACACGTTAGTATATGTAGGTATCTGAACGGTAAAGACACGTAAGTATATGTAGGTATCTGGACGGTAAAGACACGTTAGTATATGTAGGTATCTGAACGGTAAAGACACGTAAGTATATGTAGGTACCTGGAGGGTAAGGACACGTAAGTATATGTAGGTATCTGAACGGTAAAGACACGTAAGTATATGTATGTATCTGGAGGGTAAAGACACGTAAGTATATGTAGGTATCTGCACGGTAAAGACACTTAAGTATATGTAGGTATCTGAACGGTAAAGACACATAAGTACATGTAGGTATCTGGGTGGTAAAGACACGTAAGTATATGTAGGTATCTGGACGGTAAAGACATGTAAGTATATGTAGGTATCTGGGTGGTAAAGACACGTAAGTACATGTAGGTATCTGGACGGTAAAACACGTAAGTATATGTAGATATCTAGACAGAAAAGACACGTAAGTATATGTAGGTATCTGGACCGTAAAGACACGTAAGTATATGTAGATATCTGGACGGTAAAGACACGTAAGTACATGTAGGTATCTGGACGGTAAAGACAAGTAAGTAGATGTGGGTATCTGGGAGATAAAGACACGAAAGTATATGTAGGTATCTGGACCGTAAAGATACGTAAGTATATGTAGGTATCTGGACGGTAAAGACACGTAAGTATATGTAGGTAACTGGACGGTAAAGACACGTAAGTATATGTGGGTATCTGGACGGTAAAGACACGTACGTATATGTAGGTAACTGGACGGTAAAGACACGTAAGTATATGTGGGTATCTGGAAGATAAAGACACGTAAGTATATGTAGGTATCTGGACGGTAAAGACACGCAAGTATATGTACGTGTATGGACGGTAAAGACAAGTAAGTAGATGTAGGTATGTGGGCGGTAAAGACACGTAAGTATATGTAGGTAACTGGACGGTAAAGACACGTGAGTATATGTGGGTATCTAGACGGTAAAGACACGTAAGTATATGTTGGTATCTGAACGGTAAAGACACGTAAGTATATGTAGGTATCTGGATGGTAAAGACACTAAGTATATGTAGGTATCTGAACGGTAAAGACACGTAAGTATATGCAGGTATCTGAACGGTAAAGACACGTAAGTATATGTAGGTATCTGAACGGTAAAGACACGTAAGTATATGCAGGTATCTGGACGGTAAAGACACGTAAGTATATGTAAGTATCTGAACGGTAAAGACACGTAAGTATATGTAGGTATCTGGACGGTTAAGACACGTAAGTATATGTAGGTATCTGGACGGTAAAGACACATAAGTATATGTAGGTATCTGGAAGGTAAGACACGTAAGTATATGTAGGTATCTGGACGGTAAAGACACGTAAGTATATGTAGGTATCTGGACGGTAAAGACACGTAAGTATATGTAGGTATCTGGGCGGTAAAGACACGTAAGTATAGGTAGGTATCTGGAGGGTAAAGACACGTAAGTATATGTAGGTATCTCGACGGTGAAGACACGTAAGTGTATGTATGTATCTGAACGGCAAAGACGCGTAAGTATATGTAGGCATCGGGACAGTAAAGACACGTAAGTATATGTAGGTATCTGGACGGTAAAGACAAGTAAGTATATGTAGGTATCTGGACGGTAAAGACAAGTTAGTATATGAAGGTATCTGGACGGTAAAGACACGTAAGTATATGTAGGTATCTGGGCGGTAAAGACACATAAGTATATGTAGGTATCTGGGCGGTGAAGACACGTAAGTATATGCAGGTATCTGGACGGTGAAGACACGTAATTATATGTAGGTATCTGGATGGTAAAGACAGGAAAGTATTTGTAGATATCTGTACGGTGAAGACACGTAAGTAGGTGTCAGTATTTGGACGGTAAAGACACGTAAGTATATGTAGGTATCTGGACGGTAAAGACACGTAAGTATATGTTGGCATCTGGACAGTAAGGACACATAAGAATATGGAGGTATCTGGACGGTAAAGACACTTAAGTATATGTAGGCACCTGGACGGTAAAGACACGTAAGTATATGTAGATATCTGGACGCTAAAGACACGTAAGTATATGTAGATATCTGGACGTTAACGGCACGTAAGTATATGTAGGTATCTGGACGGTAAAGACACGTAAGTATATGTAGGTATCTGCACGGTGAAGACACGTAAGTATATGTAGATATCTGAACGGTGAAGACACGTTCGTATATGTAGGTATCTGGAGGGTAAAGACACGTAAGTATATGTAGGTATCTGGACGGTGAAGACACGTAAGTATATGCAGGCATCGGGACAGTAAAGACACGTAAGTATATGTAGGTATCTGGACTGCAAAGACACGTAAGTATATGTAGGTATGTGGACATTAACGGCACGTAAGTATATGTAGGTATTTGGACGGTAAAGACACGTAAGTATATGTAGGTATCTGGGCGGTGAAGACACGTAGGTATATGCTGGTATCTGGACAGTTAAGATACTTAAGTATATGTAGGTATCTGGACAGTAAAGACACATAAGTATATGTAGGTATCTGGGCGGTGAAGACACGTAAGTATATGCAGGTATCTGAACGGTAAAGACACGTAAGTATATGTTGGCATCTGGACAGTAAGGACACATAAGTATATGTAGGTATCTGGGCGGTGAAGACACGTAAGTATATGTAGGTATTTGGACGGTAAAGACACGTAAGTATATGTAGGTATCTGGGCGGTGAAGACACGTAAGTATATGTAGGTATCAGGACGGTAAATTCTCGTAAGTATATGTAGGTATCTGTACGGTAAAGACATATAAGTATATGTAGGTATCTGGACGGTAAAGACACGTAAGTATATGTAGGTATCAGGACGGTAAATTCTCGTAAGTATATGTAGGTATCTGGACGGGAAAGACACATAAGTATATGTAGATATCTGGACGGTAAAGACACGTAAGTATATGTAGGTATCTGGACGGTAAAGACACATAAGTATATGTAGGTATCTGGACGGTAAAGGCACATAAGTATATGTAGGTATCTGGGCGGTGAAGACACGTAAGTATATACAGGTATCTGAACGGTAAAAACACGTAAGTATATGTAGGTATCTGGACGGTAAAGACACGTAAGTATATGTAGGTATCTGGACGGTAAAGACACGTAAGTATATGTTGGCATCTGGACAGTAAGGACACATAAGTATATGGAGGTATCTGGACGGTAAAGACACGTAAGTATATGTAGTTATCTGGACGGTAAAGACACGTAAGTATATGTAGGTATCTGGACGGTAAAGACACATAAGTATATGTAGGTATCTGGACGGTATACTTACATGTCTTTACAGTCCAGATACCTACATATACTTACTTGTCTTCACCGTCCAGATACCTGCATATACTTACGTGTTTTTTTTCGTGCAGAAACCTACATATACTTACGTGTCTTCCCCGTCCAGATACCTACATATACATACGTGTTTTTTTTCCGTGCAGAAACCTACATATACTTACGTGTCTTCACCGTCCAGATACTTACATATACTTAAGTGTCTTCATCGTCAAGATATCTACATATACATACATATCTTTTCTGTCCAGATATCAACATATACTTACGTGTTTTACCGTCCAGATACCTACATATACTTACGTGTCTTTACCGTCCAGATAACTACATATACTTACGTGTCTTTACTGTCCAGATACCTCCATATACTTATGTGTCCTTACTGTCCAGATACCAACATATACTTACGTGTCTTTACCGTCTAGATACCCACATATACTTACGTGTCTTTACCGTCCAGTTACCTACATATACTTACGTGTCTTTACCGCCCACATACCTACATCTACTTACTTGTCTTTACCGTCCATACACGTACATATACTTGCGTGTCTTTACCGTCCAGATACCTACATATACTTACGTGTCTTTATCTTCCAGATACCCACATATACTTACGTGTCTTTACCGTCCAGTTACCTACATATACTTACGTGTCTTTACCGTTCAGATACCCACATATACTTACGTATCTTTACGGTCCAGATACCTACATATACTTTCGTGTCTTTATCTCCCAGATACCCACATCTACTTTCTTGTCTTTACCGGCCAGATACCTACATGTACTTACGTGTCTTTACCGTCCAGATATCTACATATACTTAGGTGTCTTTACGGTCCAGATACCTACATATACTTACGAGTCTTTTCTGTCTAGATATCTACATATACTTACGTGTTTTACCGTCCAGATACCTACATATACTTACGTGTCTTTACCGTCCAGATACCTACATATACTTACGTTTCTTTATCGTTCAGATACCTACATATACTTTCGTGTCTTTATCTCCCAGATACCCACATCTACTTTCTTGTCTTTACCGTCCAGATATCTACATGTACTTACGTGTCTTTACCGTCCAGATATCTACATATACTTACGTGTCTTTACGGTCCAGATACCTACATATACTTACGTGTCTTTTCTGTCTAGATATCTACATATACTTACGTGTTTTACCGTCCAGATACCTACATATACTTACGTGTCTTTACCGTCCAGATACCTACATATACTTACTTGTCTTCACCGTCCAGATACCTACATATACTTACGTATTTTTTTTCGTGCAGAAACCTACATATACTTACGTGTCTTCACCGTCCAGATACCTACATATACTTACGTGTCTTTACCGTCCAGATACCTACATATACTTACGTGTCTTTACCGTAGGTATCTGGACGGTAAAGACACGTAAGTATATGTAGGTATCTGGACGGTAAAGACACGTAAGTATATGTAGGTAACTGGACGGAAAAGACACGTAAGTATATGTGGGTATCTGGACGGTAAAGACACGTAAGTATTTGTAGGTATCTGGACGGTAAAGACACGTAAGTATATGAATGTATCTGAACGGTGAAGACACGTAAGTATATGTAGGTATCTGGAGGGTAAAGACACGTTAGTATATGTAGGTATCTGAACGGTAAAGACACGTAAGTATATGTAGGTATCTGGACGGTAAAGACACGTTAGTATATGTAGGTATCTGGGTGGTAAAGACACGTAAGTACATGTAGATATCTGGACGGTAAAGACAAGTAAGTAGATGTGGGTATCTGGGAGATAAAGACACGAAAGTATATGTAGGTATCTGGACCGTAAAGATACGTAAGTATATGTAGGTATCTGGACGGTAAAGACACGTAAGTATATGTAGGTAACTGGACGGTAAAGACACGTAAGTATATGTGGGTATCTGGACGGTAAAGACACGTACGTATATGTAGGTAACTGGACGGTAAAGACACGTAAGTATATGTGGGTATCTGGAAGATAAAGACACGTAAGTATATGTAGGTATCTGGACGGTAAAGACACGCAAGTATATGTACGTGTATGGACGGTAAAGACAAGTAAGTAGATGTAGGTATGTGGGCGGTAAAGACACGTAAGTATATGTAGGTAACAGGACGGTAAAGACACGTAAGTAGATGTGGGTATCTGAACGGTAAAGACACGTAAGTATATGTAGGTAACTGGACGGTAAAGACACGTAAGTATATGTGGGTATCTGGAAGATAAAGACACGTAAGTATATGTAGGTATCTGGACGGTAAAGACACGCAAGTATATGTACGTGTATGGACGGTAAAGACAAGTAAATAGATGTAGGTATGTGGGCGGTAAAGACACGTAAGTATATGTAGGTAACTGGACGGTAAAGACACGTGAGTATATGTGGGTATCTAGACGGTAAAGACACGTAAGTATATGTTGGTATCTGAAAGGTAAAGACACGTAAGTATATGTAGGTATCTGGACGGTAAAGACACGTAAGTATATGTAGGTATCTGAACGGTAAAGACACGTAAGTATATGCAGGTATCTGAACGGTAAAGACACGTAAGTATATGTAGGTATCTGAACGGTAAAGACACGTAAGTATATGCAGGTATCTGGACGGTAAAGACACGTAAGTATATGTAAGTATCTGAACGGTAAAGACACGTAAGTATATGTAGGTATCTGGACGGTAAAGACACGTAAGTATATGCAGGTATCTGGACGGTAAACACACGGAAGTATATGCAGGTATCTGGACGGTTAAGATAGGTTAGTATATGTACGTATTTGGACGTTAAAGACACGGATGTATATGTAGGTATCTGGACGGTAAAGACACATTAGAACATGTACGTATCTGGTCGGTAAAAACACGTAAGTACATGTACGTATCTGGACGGTAAAGACACGTAAGTATATGTAGGTGTCTGGGCGATAAAGGCACCTAAGTATATGTAGGTATCTGGACGGTAAAGATAGGTTTGTATGTGTAGGTATTTGGACGTTAAAGACAAGTAAGTTTATGTACGTATCTGAACGGTAAAGACACGTAAGTATATGTGGGTATCTGAAAGGTAAAGACATGTAAGTATATGTAGGTATCTAAACGGTGAAGACACCTAAGTATATGTGGATATCTGACCAGTAAAGACACGTAAGTATATGTAGGTATCTGAACAGTGAAGACACGTAAGTATATGTACCTGTGTGGACGGTTAAGAAGATTGAGCGTTATATTATTAGCTGCCTATTTTATCATCATAAGTATTTTGTTCAAGTTTGTTTTAACATAATTACAAGTTGAAACCTACATTACACATCAACTGATTTAATGCATAAGGTCAGGACATGAATATAAGAATATGAGTAATCATATTTAATAATTAGCAACATAATTTGGTGTCTAGCTAAATGTTAACAATCAATTGTTAAGTTAGTAAACGCAGAATATCATTGTTAAACTGAGAGTACACATTGCACACAATAAGACTAACTAACTTTAAATCATTTGAAATAATTATGAGAGGAATAACGCAGATAAAATATAAAAGACCAAGTTTAAGTGTCAGTATTAACTCCATCTAACTTGAAACTGCACATACATCCTTGAACGTGTCGATATATTATACCGAGATAGAAAGTGGTATTATTATACTAAGTTCCGATATATGCAACTATTTACATTGCAATTTCCTGTGTTGACAGAAAGTTGTCTCCATCCAAGTGTGAAGAGGGAAACAAGTGATAGTTCGTTGTCGGCGAACAACAACTACCCGAATAACCGTTGTAGAGAAAATATTCTTACATCGAGAAAACATTGTGTTTGACATAACGTTGTCTCCATTCAAGATAAGAAGGGCAAGTAAGAAAAAGAACTGGAGATTGATCGCGGGCATAGTACATATCAAAAGAACAAACGATTAATTGTAGGATATTCCTAAGAAGAAATATATATTGTTTTTGAGCACGATGTTAGAAGAATAATAATTGGATATTAATTGTGTTCATGGTATAAGAAGAGGATGTGGTTATTGTCTATGGGTATTGTTTAGGAAGATATAGTACTAGTTTTGTTATCAAATTAGATCACTGAATTATTTATGGGCTAGGTATATGACGAAGTATTGCGGATTGATTGAAGCTTTGAGATTTAAATAGCCACTAGGGATTGATAGTATCCGTGATTTAAAGTAGCGATTGTAGATTTATCATGGGCCTGGTATAAACAGAACAAGTAGAGATGGATTGTGGACCTGGTATAAACAAAAGAACTAGAGATTTATTGTGAGTCTGGTATAAACAAAAAAAACTAGAGATTGATTGAAGGCTGGTATAAACAGACAATTACAGATTGATGGTGGGCCTGGTAAAAACAGAAGTACTAGAGATTGTTTGTGGGTCTGGTATAAACAGAAGAACTAGAGATTGATTGCGGGTTTGGTATAAACAGAAAACTAGAGATTGATTGTGGGTCTGGTATAAACATAAGAACTAGAGATTGATTGTTGGCTTGGTATAAACAGAAAGAACTAGAGATTGATTGTGGGACTGGTATAAACAATGAAACTAGAGATTGATTGCGGGTCTGGTATAAACATAAGAACTAGAGATTGATTGCGGGTCTAGTATAAACAGAAGAACTAAAGATTGATTGCGGGTCTGATATAAACAGAAGAACTAGAGATTGATTGCGAGTCTGGTATAAACAGAAGAACTAGAGATTGATTGTGGGTCTGGTATAAACAGAAGAACTAGAGATTGGTTGTGGGACTGGTATAAACAGAAGAACTAGAGATTGATTGTGGTTCTGGTATAAACATAATTAGTAGAGATTGATTGTTGGCCTGGTTTTAACAGAAGAACTAGAGATTGATTGTGGGCCTGGTATAAAGAGAAGAACTAGAAATTGATTGTGGGTCTTGTATAAACAGAATAACTAGAGATTGATTGTGGTCTGGTATAAACAGAAGAACTAGAGATTGATTGCGAGTCTGGTATAAACAGAAAAACTAGATATTGATTTTGGGCATGGTATAAACAGTAGAACTCTAGATTGATTGTGGGTCTGGTATAAACAGTAGAACTAGAGATTTATTGCGGGTCTGGTACAAACAGTAGAACTAGCGATTGATTGTGGGTCTTGTATAAACAGAAGAACTAGAGATTGATTGTGGACCTGGTATAAACAGAAGAACTAGAGATTGATTGTGAACCTGGTATAAACAGAAGAACTATAGATTGATTGTGGGACCTGGTATAAACAGAAGAACAAGAGATTGGTTGTGGGCCTGGTATAAACAGAAAAAGTAGAGATGGATTGTGGGCCTGGTATAAACATAAGAACTAGAGATTGATTGTGGGCCTGGTATAAACATAAGAACTAGAGATTGATTGTGGACCTGGTATAAACAGAAGAACTAGTGATTGATTGTAGGCTTGGTATAAACAGAAGAACTAGAGATTGATTGTGGACCTGGTATAAACATAAGAACTAGAGATGGATTGTGGGCCTGGTATAAACAGACGAACTAGAGATTGATTGTGGACCTGGTATAAACAGAATAACTATAGATTGATTGTGGACCTGGTTGAAAAAGAAGAACTACTAGAGATTGGTTGTGGGCCTGGTATAAACAGAAGAACTAGAGATTGGTTGTGGGCCTGGTATAAACAGAAGAACTAGAGATTGATTGTGGACCTGGTATAAACAGAATAACTATAGATTGATTGTGGACCTGGTTGAAACAGAAGAACTACTAGAGATCGGTTGTGGGCCTGGTATAAACAGAAGAACTAGAGATTGATTGTGGACCCGGTATAAACAGAAGAACAAGCGATTGGTTGTGCACCTGCTATAAACAGCAGAACTAGATATTGATTGTGGGCCTGGTATAAACAGAAGAACTAGAGATTGATTGTAGGCCTGGTATAAACAGAAGAACTAGAGATTGATTGTTGGCCTGGTTGAAACAGAAGAACTAGATATTGTTTGTGGGCCTGTTATAAACAGAAGAACAAGAGATTGATTGTGGACCTGGTATAAACAGAAGAACTAGAAATTGATTGTGGGCCTGGTATAAACAGAAGAACTAGAAATTGATTGTAGGCCTGGTATAAACAGAAGAACTAGAGATTGATTGTAGGCCTGGTATAAACAGAAGAACTAGAGATTGATTGTGGGTTTAGTATAAACAGAAGAACTAGATATTGGTTGTGGGCCTGGTATAAACAGAAGAACTAGAGATTGATTGTAGGCCTGGTATAAACAGAAGAACTAGAGATTGATTGTAGGCCTGGTATAAACAGAAGAACTAGAGATTGATTGTAGGCCTGGTATAAACAGAAGAACTAGAGATTGATTGTAGGCCTGGTATAAACAGAAGAACTAGAGATTGATTGTGGGTTTAGTATAAACAGAAGAACTAGATATTGGTTGTGGGCCTGGTATAAACAGAAAAACTAGAAATTGATTGTGGGACTGGTATAAACAGAAGAACTAGTGATTGATTGTGGGCCTGGTATAAACAGAAGAACTAGAGATTGATTGTGGGCCTGGTATAAACTGAAGAACTAGAGATCGGTTGTGGGCCTGGTATAAACAGAAGAACTAGAGATTGGTTGTGGGCCTGGTATAAACATAAGAACTAGAGATCGGTTGTGGGCCTGGTATAAACAGAAGAACTAGTGATCGGTTGTGGGCCTGGTATAAACAGAAGAACTAGAGATCGGTTGTGGGCCTGGTATAAACAGAAGAACTAGTGATCGGTTGTGGGCCTGGTATAAACAGAAGAACTAGAGATCGGTTGTGGGCCTGGTATAAACAGAAGAACTAGTGATCGGTTGTGGGCCTGGTATAAACAGAAGAACTAGAGATTGGTTGTGGACTGGTATAAAGAGAAGAACTAGAGATTGGTTGTGGGCCTGGTATAAACAGAAGAACTAGAGATTGGTTGTGGACTGGTATAAACAGAAGAACTAGTGATTGGTTGTGGGCCTGGTATAAACAGAAGAACTAAATATTGAGTATGAACCTGGTATAATAAGTTATGGAAAGCATGTAAATGTTAAAATTAAAATATGTAAAATAAGATATATATAAATTTTGATAATATTTATTAAATATCAATTTTTAACAAGAATACTACCAAACATGCAAATAAAACGGAGAATAATTGAGAACTTATTTGTTAATTAATTATATCTCGCGACATTTATGTTTATAGTGTCATAGCGGATATAAGGCATTGAAAGAGTATTGCCCCAATGGGATGGGAAGCGGAAGCACGTGATCTAAATTGTACATGAATAAATGAACTTCCCTATCATCGTTGACAATTAATATGTTGCAAATACTTAATCACTGTTATTGTGATATGGATAATTATGCTGGTAAGGCGTTAAAGTCACAAAAAATCTAATTACATAAACATCAGTGTATAAAGTAACGTCAACCTAGTGTCCTTACCATTGACTATCACTGACAAGAAATGTTCGCAAATCTGGATAATTTGGGTTCGCTCCTAAAAAGGGATACTTGAACACCAAGTCAAAAGACTTATTTGATTAAACAAACGACAACTTTACCAACAGCAGATCGGATATTACAATGTGGCTAATATTTGCTGCGGTCATCATTTGCCAAACAGGTATGGTAATGCAAGTGCTCAGGTCATTGTGACAGAAAATATCCTGGGATAAATACAATATAACTGTATATTTGATACGATTATATTTAGGTTATTACATAACAGAAATGCAATTGTATAAAAAAGAAAAGTAAAGATAGAAAACTGATTATGAAATTGGTTATAATGGATTCGTGTTATAAATATATATATAAATGTGTTCTATGTTAAGATAATTGATATTACTTATGCTTCAATATACGGTATAAAATAACAATTGTGAATATAAAACGGAATGCACCAACAGTATGAAAACATGAGTGACAATGAATGACTAAATTAAACTAAAGTGGTATGCAAATTTTCAATGAAATTCCCAAGTTCTTTCCTGTCCAAATGTTTTTCCGAAGTACAATACCTTTAGGCAGCTAATTCTATAAATAATGCACGAATCCCTATACAAAATAGACGATGTAGTCTTCTGTTATAGATGGGATCAGGGGAATGTTATAGACAATATTTCATTGTTTATGCTAATGGTTCTGGACAGTGTAGTTGCAACTGTGTTGATGGATACTACGGTGGAAAATTCTGTTGTTTATGCTTTTATGTAACATTCAAAACTGTTGTTCCTGTGTGGATGAGAATTGAAATGCTGGGTAACCATTTAAATAAGAATATATAAGACAAGTCCTATGACCATATACAAAAATTGAAAAGACACAGGACCATGCACGCCAAATGTAAAAGTGAGAACAAATCTTTGATGAGTCATTTAACAATAAGAGCAAACCCGACAGTTACCGCCTTGGAACGGTCAGCCGGCGACATGGACTGACTGGGGTGCTTAAACCGGTTTTACAGAGCTCTAACCTCGCACTTCCTGATGGGTTTCTAGAATGCTAGCAATGAAAAGAAAACCGATCCATTTGAATCATCAGTTAATATAAACAGTTAAAGAGTAATGAAAAACTTGAAAACTTTCCTTGCTAATTGTACTTACTAAAAACTACTGTTTTAGGGAAAGTATTTTTATAGCAGAATTCAGAGAGACTAAACAATGTATGTGTGTTTGGAAATGTCGTTATGTGTTTCACTAAATCGTGTAACTGACAGGAGAGCCCACACATGATCAATATGGTTAAAACGTTTTTGTTTCATTTATGGGGTGTCTGTATTGTGTATTTGTCTGTGCTTTAATTGATCTATTAAACTGATTTAATTGAGTCTTCATTGTTTATTTATAGACAAAAGCAATCTGTTTTCCCTATCGATCTCCTATTTGTTAATTAAAATTACTTCTTGTCCTTTAGGTATTCACCGCTTGTTTGTTGTTAGCATATCATGTCTAAATTGTATGTGCCCAAAGACGAAACAACACGAAATTATTGGTGCATTTCATATGGTCGTAGGCATGTAGAATCCATACCCTCTTATGCTAATTTAATAATATTATTGTATATATAATGTCTACACCTCATACTGATCAATTCTGCATACACGTGTACCGTTATGCAGATGAATCTCCATATGAGTGGAACTACTGATTTATCTTAAATTATATGTTTAAAGTGTTCAAACTGTATTTTACAGGTCATATTGAAACCAATTGTACCGACTGTCCATATGATTGTGGCAATAATGGCAAGTGCTATACGTGTCCCGAGAATTGTGAGAACTGTACATACACCAACAACAGCAGAATGATTTGTGACACTTGTAAAGGTGGATATTATGGACATCTGTGTAATCATAACTGTTCACAGAATTGTAAAGATAGGGAATGTAATAAAGACCGTGGGGTATGCAGTGCAGGTTGTGTTGTTGGCATTCGCGGACATGAGTGTGATCGAAATTGTTCAATGGGGTGTCACAAACAGGAATGCATACAAGAAAATGGTGTTTGCAGCCATGGATGTGTTGCTGGTTATTTCGGACATGAGTGTGATCAAAATTGTTCACATGGTTGCCAAGATACGAAATGCAATCAAACCAATGCTGTTTGCAGTATCGGATGTATTGTTGGTTATCATGGACCTTTATGTAACGAAACGTGTTCGAAGGCGTGTCTTAATGCATCATGTTACCGTTTAAATGGAACATGCACGCAAGGGTGCATCGAGGGATATTCTGGCGAGACGTGTCATCAGTGTCATAACTGCACCAAAGGTATTCTTGCTGTTTGTAAAATTTGTGTTTGTTTAATTGAACGTTAGTATAGAATAAGCGTGTGCCATTTCTGTTTTATCGAATCATAGTACAATCTAAGGATCCGTGCATTAGCAACACAAAAGTTTAATTGATTTATGAAATTATATTTAAGACAAGCATACGCGGAAGCACAACAGATAATAATTGACATATAATATTATGAAACCTGTTGCTGTTCAAATGCATGTATTTGTTACATTGCTACCAAATAACGACTTCGTATAGTTTTTTCGTAATAGAAGACCACGAAAGCATTTTCAGTATTTTATATCTGTGAATAATTTTGTTGCAGAACGGATATGAACTGGAGTTAAAAAACTTGTTATTCTTTTCATGTTTTATTGGCTTGAAGGAGATAATCACTGAACTCTCTTTTGGATATTTGTTGTTTAGAAATGCCCGCTCCCCAACACCCTTCCAGGGTTCCTGAGATCACGGGTTTGGCTGTTGCTGGGATTAGTTTTGTAGCCGCTGCAATTGCCTTGATACTGCTCGTACGGTCAGTAATCTTGTGATTGTTTAACATATGCGGTTATGTTTTTGATAACAGAATAACATTATATTCTGTTTATTCTTTGTCATATCTTTTCGAGTTGGGACTTATAGAATCATTTAAATGGAAAAAAAGACAAAGAAAAGACAAATGAAATCTATAAATTTTAACAGATCCATATTTCCATTGTTGGTTCAAAAATTTACACAGAAAAGCAAATTCGTACGTAACTCTGACAACAAAATAACTGTTTGTTATATTTTGGGAAAATTTTCTTGACGTTAGAAAAAAAACTTTTTAACAAGACTGTGCATACAATAAAAGTGTATAAATAAATGTGAGCTGATAAATGACGACTTGTAATAAATCAGGCCATCAGTAGCTGTGTTAAAGTCCGTCCAGGTGGGTACGAAAACTTAATTTGGTGAGGTAGTCTAGCCGACCTGCGGGGCGTTGGTGCTTCTACTGACACATTTGTCCGGTTTTTTTCTCGTTTATGTATAGGCAGACGAGGTCACTATGATCACAATTGTGTCATTTACATACACCTGTAATCAAACCATTTCAGGAGGATACACTGCCAGCGAACAACATCTTCCATAGGTGTGAATTCCGAGCACAAGAATGACAAACGTACCATTCGAAAGCCTTCATATGACGCTTCAATTCACAACGACAACACAAACGCCTGCTCAGATGCGAAGCCAGATGGCGCTGACCATGTATACGCTGTCGTTCAGGAAAAGTTTCAGCAAAATCAAATAGGTTTCATTGAGATGGACCAATCTGTCGCAGATAGTAATGTTTACGACGTCACTTCGCCACAAAAACAACCCGAGATATTTCAGCGGTGTGCAATGGCGGGAGCAGTACCAACGGGAGACAATACATATAGTCATATAAGCCATGTGAATAAAAAGGGACGTTTTGTTGATGGAAAACATAGAGAGGTGGAGAATGAGTACGACCATGTAGCGCATGACTTTGGTCATCAAGGTAACGAAGGGACATATGATGTGGCAAGGAACAACAAGGAGCAGCCGTCGATCAAAGGTACTGAGAGGCTACGGACGCCAAACGGTCAATACCATGGCTACGGAAGGAACGACGGAGATGACACGTACAGTCATACTGACCATAAGTGTGCCAGGGTAACAACATCGATATATAATACAGTGAGTGATGTGAAGGTGCCTCAGAATCTGGAAATCTTTAAACCAGCTGGAAGTCAACATATGAAGGACACATGAAACAAGATGTAAGCCGCGAAGAAGAAGACAGCGGAAAACCTGCCCGTTTGAGTGTTGGGGAAATGGTCGTATGATTGATAGATACCCAACAACTTATTAACTAAGGAAGCAAATATACATGATATATTCGACCAAATAATAAACGTTAATAACCAAACGAGTAAAACAACCTAAAATAATGCAAACGCAGGAGAATTAGAGAATTATTCGTAAACAATTATCACGCTGACTTCTTTTAAAAAATGGAATTAATGAATGTTATACATATTTATAGGTTTGGTGGTTACTGTAATTGAAGGCATTGTATTTCTTATGTTAACATGAACTATGAATGTTACATCTTTTTCTACATTTAGTTGTGTGACTAATACTATGTGGGTGTTATAAACGTTTAAGCAGATGACACTTACAGCGAGAAACGGAAATCTTGTATCATGGTGTGTAAAGATAATGGGACACTTATACTGAATGTTGTTAATATAGCAAACCTATAGGAGGATGGTCAACAATTTAGCATCAGGAAGGTCGAGGACATGTATTGTTTTAAGTAGAATGATACACGAATTGGAAAAAAACAGGAAATGACAGTAAGATACAGTTTGGAGACCGTTTCCTGTATTTCATTATTTTTGTCGCTAGTTTGCTACGTTAATACATGGCAATTTAATTAAGTTAAGTTACGACTACACTTTAGTATAGTTGTAGTTATTAAAGCGCGGTACGGCTATAGTTTGTGGAATTCTTCAGACTGATGTCTAGGTAGATCGACTGGCATGCTGGTTTTAATCCGATCTACATTTGGTTTTCGTTCTGATCGAACCGACGAAGTGAGGGCCAGAAACTTATGCAGGATGTCGTCGACTCTAACCAAAGCAAACCATAGGGCCCCGGTCACGGACTCCTCTTATTTTATATTCACTTTTATGCATATAGTTTAATCAATAAAGAAACATAAGAAAATAGCCAGACATATATCTACTTATTAACGCTTTGGGGTGAATTCCGATACACATAGTTTTAAAAAACAGAACATAGGGAACGCACTAATATCACATCCGTTACGATAGTTGCTAAATAAAAACAAAAACAACAACAACAACAACAACAACAACAAACAAACTAAATGGCATAAGTTCCTGATAAGGTTTACTCATTAACACAATAGAATGGAATTGTTGGTTTGTAAATTCGATATTGTTTTAGATCCAGAGGCATATTACGGGTAGAGTCTAAAAGGGATGTGTTAATCTTTCAAAATGCAGAATAAGTTAACAGCTTTTGCTTGAGCTTTCTGCTGTACTTGATATGCGTTATGGTAATTGTTTCATTCTGAAGAAAATAATACAAATTAGTTTATTTACAATATTTTTAAAGTAGATACATTTTAAGATTAAAGGGGTACATCAGATCAGCACCTAATTTATTACGTTCACAGGACTTTGTCAAAGCTATGGTGATGTATTGTACCTGTCTCCCTCCAGCAAGTACGTTGCCCGACTGAAATTGAAGTACTTTAATTAAAGGTATTTTTTTTGCAATACCGTCATGTTCAATTGTTTATTTTCTTAAAGACATATCTCTTTCAGGCACGTTGGTTTACCTTATTTGCAGCTGTTGTAAATTGTATATAGTTGACATGCATTGGCTGTTTCTGGGAAAATGAAAAAAATAACACCCACAGCTGCTGGGATTTCTTTTTGGTGTTCGACTGCGGAAAATCTGCTACCAGTGTCATTGAGTCTGTGTACACGTTTCTTTTATGCAATTGTTTTGTAGCAGGCGACATTTAAATATCAACATTACCTGACAAAATATCTTATGTTAAGAATTTGCAGGAATCAAAGGGGTCAATGTCTTGTTTTGGACGGTTTACTACGTTTTCTCTTCCATATGGGGTTATTTAACTTGAATAATTTAATTCTTAATATTATTAGTCGATTATTTGTATGTAGTCTTTCATTAAAACGATTTTTGTCAAGTTTTTCTTAAAATTATCTTATCATTTTATGTTGAACTATTATTCAAAAGGATTTCTCTCCCTCCCCTGTCTCACTGTGTCTCTCTTTCACACACAACTAACAAATGTGCGTGTGTGTGTGTGTGCGTGCGTGTGTATGTGTGTGTGTGTGTGTGTGTGTGTGAGTGTGTGTTTTCGGTGTGTGATCAATAGCGTCGGAATACTTTTGGTTTTCCCAACCTAAGTACGGCATTTCCGCCAAGTGATCAGAGATTATAGTGGTTACATTGAATTTTATGTTTTATCTTGTGAGCTTTTTTAATAAAAAGATCTAACACAGATGCAGACCTGACAGTTTTTTACCAAGTCGTTTAAAGTAATACGCATTTCTCGTACCTAGAGCCACATTTTATATGTTTTTGTTTTTATTATCTCTTATTCTTATATTATCGTAGATATTAATGAACAAATCAAATGCTTTTAATATAAAATCGTGAATTTCGAGGCAACAATTACTTTGTAATTTATTGTAGCGTAAAACTCTTATATCTGTCGGACGATGCATATGCCATTGTCAGCATGTGGAATATGAATAGGATGTTGTATTAATTGCTGAATGGTAATAACGTATGCACATGCTTCGTTATATCTAGCCCCAAATATCAAGTTACACGTCCAACATCTTAACAACAAGTTTATATTTTAAACTTTAAATTATTAACCTTATGATCACGTCTTATCGCTGTATTATTTATGTTGTTTACACTTATCGTGCGTGAATCACAAGATGGATTGTTATCTTCATTACATACAGATCTTATGTCAGAGTGTGGTAGAATATTGCCACTGTATGAAGTGATAGTTTAGTTTAGCCAATATATAGATATTGAAGGGTAAATTGTCTCTGTTAAACTTTGCTCACTTGGGGGTATTCGAGTAAGTCACATGTCGCCGTTGTTTCAACGGTGGCTCTCGCACTCGCATATTGTCCTTGGCATTATGTTTTTCAACTACAAGACCTTAATACCTTATATATAAGTTTGTTACATAAACGATTCGTTTTGATTTACAGTTTACTAATTATAAAGGAGGAAATAAAAAAAACCTAAAACGATATACCTTTATAATATTATATTCTAAGTACTCTTATTCAATAATCAATACAAATATTGACCAAATACAATTTAAATCTCAAATACCAAATAAACTAAATAGTACAATTTCCCAAAAAACAAGCACATTATCAAAACCGGTCATTATAGTTCAACTGGTATTGCGTCGGCTTGTGGATCGGGAGGTCGCGGGTTCAAACCCCGGCCGGGTCAAACCAAAGACTTTAAAGTTGGTAGTAGTGGCTTCACTCCTAAAGCTCGAGGCTAAGGAAAGAGCATTACGCCTGACTCGTCGGTGTCAGTATGATGGACCGGCCGGGTTCAGTCCCTGGTATTTTGTCAATTGCCATATGACTTTGGCTAGTGATAATTAAGATTATGATGATTATGGCAATTATTACCTAACAGTGACATATCGTGTTGTTTAAGGTCCTAGTCACAATACAAATATGAAGTTCGTCCTACAAAAGCTATTTACTTCTCTAAAGTAGGAAATTACCATTAGATTACATATTCGTGGAGATTTGTAACTTTAAACATAAACATTTTATTCTAACAATCTGAAATCTCTAAATAAAATCCGTACACAATCTATAAACAGTTCCTATACAAATTATTGCTCAAGAAATTGCTGGTACAAGTCAAGGGCAATTAAAGTAAGTATCATGACGTTGCTTTTCCTGTCTTATAAATACAAAATCATTTCCATTTGTCATTTGCTACAACAGCTGCTTTTAATTTTGCTGCTTCGAGACCACTTTGTGTCACGTATATTATTTCGTTAAAAGTTTTTTTAATGGTCCCCGTTTGACCTCGCCTATACAACATAGTCATTTACGTGAGAGAAGCTTAACCATGTCTTTTGCCCATAGGATGTAGTGTTACAAACGCCCTTACTAAAGGAAAAGTAAAATATTTTTTAAATTTCTCAAGCCTTTGCAATACTATACTTAGTATAATTAAGTGAACTATTTCTATGTAGTCAATTGACGTCCCCTTTAATGTGTATCGTATATCGGAAGTGACTAAGTAGTTTTCAAGATCATTCACTTCCAATCCTTGTCAACTTGTCACTGACATGTGTAGTAGTGGTTTGTTAAGTGTTGGTTGTATGTTAATCGCTCATCACGACATCACTTCCCTGCAATAAAACTGTCAATTAACAGCAACAAATAGATATAACAAACTTATAATAGGGCATTCCTCAATCATAATAACGATCTGAAAGTAAGAACCTGTATAGCACGTCAACATGAGATAAACATCTTAACAACATAACAAACATCAGGTTCTGCACTCCAGCATACATAACATGGATGAGTAAGTGAGATTGCCCTCGCCTGAGTCAGCAGGAATGTTGATCCCAGACCCCAGGACTTGTCCATTAATGAAGGTCGTATCGTCTGTCGGCAGAATTCGGTCGGTTGTCCTCGTCGTTTGATCATCTCGTCTCCCCAGTCGGCCCGTCTACTCGGCATAGTCGTGTCGCATTAATTGATTATCATTCCTATGTATACTAACACACTTATCTACTTCAATATGGAGAGTTCTCCCGCGATTACCGTCCTTAACACTCAATGAGACACTCAACACATATCGTCTTGTAAATGCACATGTGGTCCATCGTCTAAAAGGGAGGCTTCCTACAGTCAAATGAAAAATAAACAGTGAATACACGCCGTAAAATTTATCAGACCAAAAAATGTATATTAACCGTTCATTACTCTTTACGGCATATACAGTGGAATCTCCCCAGACAGGATATTCTACATATCGGAATCCCTTCTAGTCCGTCCTTTTTTTCTAAGCCCCCTTTTTTACCTTATATAATATTTGTAAAGTCATCTTCTACTGTCCGGAATCCTCTACACTCTGCACTCCGAACTACTTTTCTTGACACTTTGTGTATTGTAAGTGCAAATCAAACCCCACAGTCCGATGCTGATTGCAGACCCCCTCACCATGTTGTTAATTAGGGATCGGGGCTTAATTGACAAGGTGTCATTGTGCACAAGATAACGGCGCAGCATGTGAACAACCTAACTGTGAAGAATGATGTGCACCGTGTGAATTACTATCCCGTGACATTTACATTCAAGCTATCAATTAGGCAGAAAAGTTAACGTAATTGGTCTTAATTGATGTCGATCGGCTAGAGCCTGTTGCATCATTAATCCATTTGTTTATGGATAATGGGAGTGTTTATCTGTTCTGTTATTAAGGAAACAAATATAAAAAATAAACTAATAAATAAGATTGCCAAATATGTTTAATTTAGTCCTACTTCTAAAACAGAAAAAAATAATCATAACTTAATAACTAAATATGAAAAAAAACCTATCTACCTTTAGTAAAAGAAGAAAGATAGAACTAAGCTTACATAAGTACAGAAATATTAAAAAATAATTTAATAAAGAAAACAAAAAAACAACAAAAAAACAACAACAGCAAAACACCAAAGAAATAAAGAACAAATGGTCACTAAATAAAGAAATAATAACCCAGCATAAGTTAGGAAAGAAATACATGTTTATTATAAAAAATCAGCAAAAAAGTAAGATCCTCTGCAATATGGAATCCTCTATAAACCGAACAATTAATTCGGTCCGACAGGAGGCCGAACTAGGGAGGTTTCACTGTATACAATTGACGTATCGTTTAGTAAAGTTATACATTCAATAACAATACTTAATAATAAAGTAACAACGTTCACATCCATGTGTTCTTGGAGGTATTCTTACAAAATAATCAATAAACAGTAAAATATACGTCGGTAAAATGCATCAAATAAAGCATATACAATTAACCCTCTAACATTTTCTGCACTTATAGCGAAGGTGGACATTGCAGAATAAAGACGAAATAGCCTTAAAATACTCCACGTCATATTGCGTTTACAATTAAGTATTTAAGGACATATTATCTCATTACAAATAATAATGATCATACAAACGTGTAACGAGGAGTCTTTCCAATCAACCTATATAATGGGTTTAGACAGCGTCGAATATAAAGCAATATATTCAATCTCCTCTTTCTATTGACCTACGCTATTTGTAGGTGAATCCCAACACCGTGGCATTTCATCGAACCACACAGGTCGATTAGATGCAACTTCAGACCCCGGCCTGTAAAGAACACAGCCGTCCCGCTGATCTGACCCTCTCTTCTTCAGACAGTAAGTGAAGCACATATACCACATAGCATCGATAGACTCGGGCCGATTAGCGCAATAGTGACCAGTGATTAGCGGACGTTTCCTCCTGATTTACATGCAGGATTTCCTCTTTAAATGAATTCATCGGTATATACTGTAGCTCTCTCAGCTTCTTTGGGATCATAACATGAATATACTCTGTAACATCAGTAGACAGTTTTTTTCTTAATAGCTAAGCTTGAGATGTTTCAAAAGGTATTGACCATTGGCAGCAGGTCATCGGTAATATTAGTTGTCGTGTATTATTCGTACGATGCTGGCAGAGAAATATATTCATTATCGGCATTACACGCCGGCGGAAGACTAACTACGTCGAAAGGTACCTTGGTGAAAACAGACTTTGTCTTGAGACCAGGTATTGTTTTGAGGTGTTGATTTTATGATCGGTCATTAATGCATATTTAGTTCTTTTTTATTAATCGCCACCCCGGTGGCCTCTAAATCGTATCACTACAGCCAGATGTATGCCTACAAAACTAGATTTCAAGGCATGGAAGGCAGCCAACATTTGTCAAATTATGTCTACAGAGCGACATCCATGTTAAGTGGATCGTCGTCGCGGTCGGCGTCGGTAGGCGGCTCTAGGCGGTCACGTTGTCGTCGATATTTTCGCTTCAACTCGACTTACGGAATATCGTCGTTGCTCTCCGACGAGTCTCTGCACTCATGTGCATGCCGGTGGCGAATGTGCCCCATTAACTTGGCTAAAGGTACGTCATTATCGCTGTCGGATGAACCACTGCGCTCGTTAGCATGCCGGTGACGAATCTGCCTCATAGGATCAGCGTCACCATCGGCTAGTTACCGAATTCCTTCGGGTTGCCCTATAGATGTGGCCTTTGTTAGGAGGACGCCTGTTCTTGGGGGTTGGGGTGGGGGTGGAGGGTGGGGGGCGGTGGAGATTCTTTATATTGAATGTAACTGGTGAGATTTTTTTTTATTTTCCGAAATTATGTTTGTAGTGGCTGTCAAGTTTGTCAGTTAGGACGTTATTTCTTTATCATAACGGCCTGCTGTAATTTTAATTTGGATCGATGTGCATCCTGACTGACATATCGATTTCGCGCGATTCTTGCATTTTGCATGTTGCACTGAGCATGCATATAGCCCGACATAAGTTCTCTATATAAACATTAACCTTTTGTCCAGTGTCATTGATCAATAACAATGGGATAATGCGATCATGTTTAGTGGTAATTAAACTGTCCTTCAAGGTAAGCTCCGGTACATCATTAATATATTCTCCATATTTTCTTTACTGATAATCACCATGCGCTTTCACCTTGCCTACCGTTGTGACAGAAGAAATTGATCAACATTTTTTCTACCAATTATAGCTAAAAAATATTGTAGAGTTTACAAAACAGAAGTGTAAACATACATAAGTACAAATATACAATACAACTTATTTTTCAGAAAAATATCCAGGAATCCACAGAATTCACTTCCCAGCACGAATGCCTGCTTACTACCCCCTTAGCCTAATTGGGGATATAGTTCTCTGGCAAAGGCCTCGTTTGTAGGCTTATGCTTAATATATACGCCAAAGGGATTTTTGCGCACGGCCCGCAGTATTTTCACTCGTGATCAATGAAGTCGTGCCTACAGGTTCGTAAAAGCCAATATCAATTAAAGTTAGTATCATGACCTAGTTTTTTTCCTGTTTAATAAGTACAAAATCATTTCCATCTGTCATTTGCTACAACAGCAGCTTTTAATTTTGCTGATTCGATACCACTTGGTATCATGTAAATTTGTTCCTTACAAGTGAGGCTGTAGTATTACATTTGATATCAATATGTTGTTTGTTTAAAGAATGAAGCAATACATTTTGAAAGTGTGCGCCTGGCGTACACGGTCATGGATTAAAACAGATAACCAATAGAAAGCAATCAGGGGGCCAAAACACGGTTATTGTCGTACCTCACATCTTATCATACGACAAGTGGACATGGACATGTTATTGCAGGTAGGTTTTATTCAACATAAAGTTACTATGTCTTGCAATAGTTAGAGGTTATTTCTTGTTATAGTTAGGTGCTATCTTGTTTTCTTTTTATAGTAATTATAATTGTTAGGGGCTAAATCTTATAAGTAAAAGGCGAATTGTTGTAGTCTTCTACATTAAGAAATATGTGATACAACATTGCGAGTGGGACTTATAAGTGCCAAAGAATTGAAGACAGACACTCCTTACTGTTTAGTGATTAAATACGTTTACTAGCCCCTTGTAAAAAAGAAGATGGCTCTGGCAATTGTAACGACGGATACTATTCAATGCTTGAACAGATGTCCATGTATCCGATGTATAGTGTAAAGTTGGACACACCACCACCAATCATCTTCACATCAAATAAAGTTGTTTCTGCAGTTCCCAAGTTATCCATCTATACAGTTGCCACCATGCAATGTAGGCTTGCCTGTTGGACACGATACACAGCAGGAGAACGTTGTAAGGTTATAACTCTCGGAAGGTGGTTGGCTGGCGCTTTGGCTTTCAATATAACCTAATTCAAATATGCTTTGTTAGTTTTAATTATTATGTTTTGATTTAAGTACATACAACCACAATTAAATAGCATTATAGAGACAGCCAACTAGTTTTGATGTAGAAATGCAGATGTCTGGTTAGAAGCACAAACTGACCACATCCACTTATAGAAATATTCCACTTTCACAGAGACTGCATGCTACGAATTGAAAAGCCATGTGAGCAATGGTAGTGACGACTTTTGTAATGTAATATTACCATATTAATTAGTGTTCAAGTAAATAAAAATATGTTAGTAGTTTTCAGTTAAATAATAATTAGTTAGTTAAATAATAATTGGTTAGTGAAAAAATATCGTGCCGTTTAACAAAGCTAAGTGCAAAAAAGCAGGACAAAGAACGATATGATTAATAATCAAAACGATGAAATATACTATGACACACGAGAAACTTGTAAAATAAAATGGCACGATTAGGGACCGTGATTGATGCATACGTCAAAATATAGGTGGGACGCGTGAGTTGTGCACTGTAGATATTACACGATTGTCAAAAAATATATGGAAAAAAAGAGGAAGTTAGATGAGCTAGGGAGAGGAGTGTGGATTTGGACGCACTGGAGAGAGGTTTTCAAGCCTCACTGTTGTTAGATTGTAAAATGTAACTTTCACTAATAAAATCGTCATCATGGGATGATGTTGCGTTCTACTATGGAGCCCCGATACGTCAAACCTTCCTGAGGCGCTTAATTTCCCAATGTACCGGTACGATACATAATTTGTTATTTGAACTAAATGATATTAAACTAAAATGGCAAGTGCATACTTGTTACACATATCCATATGCTATGGAAAGGAATCGTCTACAAAAAAAATGCAAATTATGCAAGCTATTTAGACATACGGTTACAGTGTGAATTAAACACGTTCAATGAATGTATTTTTCTACAGGCGACAATGCATAAATCGTGAACCTTACGGATTTGAGTGGTTAACGTATATTGTGGAATGAAGTTTAGAAAATATATTTGGATCGTGTTTACTTTACTTTGTCAACAACAACTTTTGGCATATCGACTTAAATACTAGGAAAGATCTATATAACTCCTTCTGGCACTAATCTGTCCATGATAGCTCGTCGAGTTCTATTAAAGCAGGAAGGAGGAAAACAAAACTATGTATACATAAACAGGAAGATAATTAAATTGTAAACTCTCGCACATCCAATGAATGCTTTGCCATTGCATGTTGCATAGAACCTAGTCAAGATTAGGTAAATGGACAAACTCAAGATTGATTTTTAAATCTTAAAACAAACATTCTTGTGTAATCTTGCCACTCATTAACTGAAGTCAATATAAGTTAGTTTTCAAGAAGCACTACCACAAATGCATGTCACGATGAGCTTTGCAGTAATTGATTTAAATATGATTTGCTTTAAATGATAGATAAATCAAATCAACATGGGCACATTTTTTTCAACCTGTTCTAGATATTTGTAAAAAATGCGAAACAGTGTAAAATATTCAATTAAAATATTACCCTTTATCTCTTTTTGTTAATTGCGAATATGTGGTCAATCTATTATCTTTAATTTGGGCGACTCAGGCGCATGATGACTTGTTTCAACTCTTAATTAGACGTTAACAGCTCCACCTATTTTTGTTTTTGAATTTCGCGTGCATGTTACGTACATATGCTAGTCATGAATAGTTCTTGTGTTAAATTGATAGCTACATCTTATTATTATATGTACTGGCTGTACCAAGCACGTTCATCTCTGCATGTACATATACACGTTCACTTTTCTCACTTATAAAAATTAATTTATCATTTAAGATTAAAACCTTTGCCAACGTAGAAATAAAGGTCCTGACAAATAACGTTTCAACGAGATTATTGTCTCCAATTGTATATGCAATTGTTCCTTGAAAGTCATATGGATAGCACCATAAACAAATGAGTGAAGTGTTGAATATCAGAATTTAATAAGATTGTAGTTTAAAATGTTGCTACATCAGAACTTATCTCTTGAGATTGTTAATGTTCCATGTGTGTATGTATGATTTGCTTTATTTAAAATGGATTTGTTGCGCTATGTACAAGGTCAAATGTTATGCTCTGTTTGCATTCGGATCATTTCACATGCTTCCAAAGATATTTCGTTACTACATAAAATTTAATGACATCACCATTTCATGGCATTGTAAATATTTTAAAGGTGTTATCCGATAGTTTGGATCAAAATTAATTATTGTTATTGTAAAGATCCTGCAAATTGCGCTCTCCATTGCACACATGCAGTTCCTACCTACGCCATGTTGCAAAGTTAAATATTTTAAACTAAAAAAACAATATTACAACTTCCTTTTCAGACCAATGTATATGTCATCATTCTGGTAATTCGCTGTATTGTCGATATCTAAGTTATTCCCTAAGTGCCAGAGTCGGAGAAAAGGGGCATTTAAACCAATGTTTAATGATTTGTACACCACTTAAGACACTGTTCAATCTCGTCTTTGCTTAAACTAATGTATGAGTTTAAGTAAAATTATACCAACATTCTCCCTAACAGACATATGATACTTTTACATTTTTTATATATACCGGACCTGGTAGCGCAATCGCAGAGCGTCGGCTCCAGGTACGGGAGGCTTCAGGTAAGACCCCGGGCCGCGACATACAAAAGTCTTTAAAATGGTAGTGGTATAGTTACCTTGCTAACGCTCAAGCCAACACTGTCCGCGGTTATGACAAGGCTAAGTTTCGGAAGAAATGCGTTGAGTCGTCATGGCTGTGAATAATAGTGCGTGTTCAGAAACAAAGGTCTATGTCGAAGGTGACATGACGCCTCAATTGAGTTTAAGTATGCTTTAATATAAAAAATATATTCTATATATTTGCATATATGTTCAAATTGGAAGTTATTATTTTGTTAATGCAGATATACATGAAATGCAGATGTATGAATGAACAATGGCGCGCATGCATATTACTCAGTGACCAGAGAAAGTGTAGAACTGAACGAGTGGTCATTGCCCTCACTGCCAGGTTATTTTTGACAAAGGTCCTTCGTATCTTCTTAGCATTACCGTCTAAAGTTAACGCTTTCTGAAAAAAATTACACTCGGGATTTTAGTCACATCAGAGTGATGCACAGTTGACAAAATAAATGCATGTAACTTGGAGATAATTCTGAACCTAGTGTATTTTTGTCGCGTCCGGCTCCCTAATGAGATTTATTTTATAAATTGCATGTTTAATGATATCAATTTTGTTTTTCGGATGCTAGTGAATGCGTTGTAATTTTTGTATCAAATCATAATATAGTAATTTCAAAAGTCTGGTTTTGCAGGTGAAGACTTTCCTGCTTTCCAATGCATTTGTACATTTAATTTACCACGGAACAACTTTGACCCACGGAACAACTTTGACCATTTTGACTCATTGAATCGCGTACATGATTAAGCTTTAACCACTCAAAGACAGCGTTGTCCAGCGCCATTTTTGAAGACGGCAGATTGTTTTATAGCATAAGTAGTTGTATCTAGTGCGAGGATGGTAGACTAACACTGGTTTTGGGACGCTCTAGAGTAATGTCCATCCTTATACAGTGTGCACACCAACATTATATTTTCATCGACTACAGATTGAATAAACATTGTGAGAAACATTTGCGGCCAAAGTAACCATGGTAGTTATCGTTTTAATATTATGGATTTTTGCAAGAAGTTTATTTTATAATTGTTTTTTTGCCTCTAAAAACATCCCTCTGAGGATAATAGCGCAGCGGAAAAGCGATTGTATGAACCGAAAGGTTAAACATGGTGATGGATTAATTATTCAAGAGATGTGTGAGGTCATTAGTTTTTCATAAGTATTGTTTAATATTTGAGTAGATACGCATCTGCATAAATCACTCAATTGTAATAAGGGAGGTAGTCGCATGCATAAAATATCTGCAAGTAACATACTAATATTACCTATATTGTAAATGGACCTTGTAACATGTAATTAAGTCTCATACATAATTTAAATTGCTACTTGCTCCCAAACAAAAAACAAACAAACAAAAACAACAACAACAACAACAACAAAACACGGGCAAGGTACGGGTGGGGATGGGGGTGAGGTGGGGTACTAATTTGTTGCTTAAATTTATTTTAAACATTAATTTATTGTTTCCCCATTTTGCTTATTTAATAGACGAACTGTGGTGGGATAGTTTAAAATTACTTCCCAGTTGATTTTCACAAAAACTAAAAAAGGTTAATGATATATGACACAGTCCTATGAGCAAAATAAACTAAAATTTTAAAGGCATAGGATTCAAGTATTCACATGCAAATATAACGTAAATGTTATATAAAATCACCTGAAAATCTGTAAGAGCCAAAACCAAATAGAGCAAACCCAACATTTACCGCCTTGGAACGGACAGTAGGTACAACTGGCCGAATGGGGTGCGTAAACTGGTTTTACTGAGCTCTAACCTCGCACTTTCAGAGGGGTTTCTGAGATGCAAGTAGTGTAAAGAAAACACATATATTTAAAACAAAACTATCCAAGCGATAACCTATTCTTGGAGACAGCGTATGCCATTATTAACAGAAAGTATTGACGTAATTCAAAATTACTTGGGAAAAAGATAAGGATTATATAAATATATATATATATATATATATATATATATATATATATATATATATATATATATATATATATATATATATATATATATATATATATATATATATATATATATATATATATATATATATCATTTTTACCAACGCCACACTGCATAGGTAACTTTGTTGAAATAATGAATAGGAAATATGATAAAGCCCAATAATGATTGCAACACATACTAAGATTTGAAAGGCACATGCCACGGGAATTCACATGCAAACAAAATGTAAATGATTGTCAAATCTGTGAAGAGCCATAAAACAAAAAAAGAGCAAACCCAACAGTTACCGCCTTGGAACGGCCAGTCGGTAAATGGGACCGACTAGGTTGCTTAACCCGGTTTTACAGAGCTCTAACAAAATTGTTCAGGTTTTAAATTGATTGAAGCGCAATATTACGTTTATGTTTGTTGAAAGAATGAATCGATGCATTTTTAAACTGTAAACCAGGCGTAGACTGTCATGAATTAAAGTACCACAGAAAAACAAATAAAGTCAACAAGGGTCCATTAACGTAGTTTCTTTATATGCATTTAACACTTTGTAGCTTTATATCGATGAAATAAAGTATCCCGCTCCACCAATGGCAAGTAATTTTCTTCTCTTCCTGTTTGTGCGTTTCAAATACTTTTGTTTGTTGCTGGTTGTACATTATATCTCATTATGAGGCGAGTGGACATGGACTCGTTATGGCAGGTAGGATTTATATAATACTTAGAGGCTTTTTCTTGTAGGCTTCCACAGATATGAGAGAACGTTGCGACCAGGCGGGGCTTAACAGTACAAGATAACAACTCTAAACGATCATTGCTTGCGTGTTTGTCTAACTTTTTTTCAAATGTCGCCAGAACATTGAAGAATTAGCAACTTTGTCAAAAAGAACTCAAAGTCATGGAGCGCTGGAACGTTCTAAAATACTGGCATCTAAATGGGCGATAAACTAGGATATATTCTAAATATTTAAAAATCGCACTCGCACTCGTTTATCTGACGTTTGAGTTGAAATTATGAATGCTTTTATTGATACTATAATTGGCAACTGTACAGTTAAAATTATCTAATAATATACAAATTAACACTTTCTTTCATTTTAACTCCACGTAAGCCATGACAAATATGAAAAATACGGACTAGAAGGGATTCCGATATGTAGAAGATCCGGTCTGAGGAGATTCCACTGTATAACGCTCTTCACAATTAATATATCCTCAATTTTACAATGTAAATACAATAATAATTAAAGCACATTTATTGTAAGTGACATTGTATTGAAAGATGGTGATATTTAAGATATGTGATACGTAGAAATATTGTAGTAATGTGTACGTTTCATTTGTAGATTGTTGCAACCATTGCTGTCTTGGAGAGCATGGGTAAGCAGATATATAGCATATTTACAGTGCACGATATTAGATAGCTTAATCTATTTAAGATTACATTTTTGAATATCTAATTTGACCAGTTTAGTTAAAGATAATGCGACTTATCAAACATCAATACAATGGTCATAGTGTTTCATTTGTTTAACAATTCCTCTAATGCTTAAAACTTTCTCACGTATGTTCGAGCCTCAGTAAGGTCAAGTCCTTTTGGTATGTTTTTGTACCCGAGCTACTCTGCGCCGGTCGATTCACCCCCAAAATGTGTCAGTGGCATGCGTTACTAATAGGTTTTTAATTAAATAACCATAACATAGCTGAATCTAAGCTAATCCTGTTCGTATGATTTTTATTGTGCATCTGAAATTCACTTTGTAACTGGCAATAACATAAGTCAAACTAACTTAAAGCAGACAGTTATACACGAACGTAACAGTACCCCAATTTATATCAGGTCATGTTGTATGCGAAAGCATCAGTACAGTAGATACAGCATGTTTTGACCTAATAAACTGCCCCTGCTGCTCTGTACCATGTCCATCGGACGGCTCTGGACAATTGTGGCGGCAAGTGCACAGATGAATACCACGCCGGAAAATGCTATAATAGGTGTCCAAACAATTGTATCCGATTTGTGGATGCCCAACAAGGTGGCGGTGTGTCCAACGGTACCCTTTGTAAGGACGGATATTACTCCACGGCGTCCCTGTACCAATGTCAGTCAGCTTGTTCAAGTTACTTTAAGACGTGCGAATCAAACGCTTTTCTGTGTTCATCTTGTCAGGAGGAGGTCTATTTAACAGGATCTCAGTGTGCTGCATGTAATGAAAGATGTTCGGCATGTAATTCATTTTCAAACTGTACCTCGTGTCGTATCGGACATTATCTCGATTCAACCGATGGTACATGTCACACATGTAACCCACTTTGTTTGCACTGTAGCTCGCCGCAAACTTGTTTCTGTTCCAACGGGTGTTTTGATTATCCCTCATTAGATATCGCCTGCGGTACCGACACAAACGAATGCCACTTTGGTTGTAAACCCTACCTCACCTCCGCCAACGAACATCATGAGTGCAACAAATGCATTGATGGTACTTACGGCGTCAACTGCGATTTAAATTGCCATCAGAATTATGATTCAACAGGCTGTAAAAGACTTGATGGGTTTTGTAATACATGCATTGAGGGATTCTTTGGCGATTATTGTAATAGTCCCTGCCCTGTGAAGTGCCGTTCAGGTTGTAATAAAACTTCCGGTAAATGCTACTTTTGTGAAGACGGTTTTTTCAACAGCGACTATTCGATTGAGTGTGGGATAAACTGTATCAGATGTACAATGACCAATGGCTCTTGTGTAGCGTGTGCTGATGGTTATTTTGGTTTATCCTGCTTTCACGCGTACATATGCAGGATAAAGCCTTGCCGGATAAACTTCGTGATATCTAGTCAATAGGTCACATGACCAAACCACGCGTATGAATACACTGTTTACATTAGTTATGTTCACACGCTCTTAATCAAACGTGTAATAAATGTTTTTTTGCCGATTTATGTAATCATTTATGGATTTTAAACAATTATATATGCTAAAATGGAGAATAACAATTAAAAAAAATAAAATAAAAACAATTGCGCTTTTATTGTTTTGTATTGAATCCCCTTAGAGAGTCGCTATGGGAATTTCATTCTTCTTCGGCCGAATTGCATTTTGGGATTACTACAGCGGCTTCGATGGTAAACACGAAATATCAGATTTCTTAAGTCCAGCAACCTTTGATGTTATATGGGAAGGTTTGGTAGGAGAAGATACAAATAATGAATTGTTTGAAATGCCAGAAACACCCTTTCCAGAAACAAATTTAGTTGAGATTTCGGGGAATGGGTTTAAGCAACTTTATGGTATAGATGTTGACCTACTACTTAAAAGTGAATCAGATCATGAACTGCAAGAGGAGGAAAATCTACCACAACTACCAGAGACTGGCAGCAGAGAATTTGTCAGTTTGTCAAGTCAGGACATTGAAGAACTGATAAGAGATTCAGAAAACAAAAACACCACCAAGAAAATCAATCTGGATGTCAATGAATTTTACAGATTTCTTTCAACAAAATTAAAAAAAGAAAAATTCACCACATTCCACCTGAAGAACTTGATCCATTTTTGGCAAACTTTGTTTTGTCATTGAGGAAAACAAATGGAGAAGAATATGAGCCATCAACTATTAGAACTATTCTATCAAGTATAGACAGAAAATTGAAAGAGATGACATATTCTACAAGAATTATGCAGGAGCAAGATACTTATCTCTTCAACTTGACTAGAAATGCATTAAAGGCAAAGCAAAAATGTCTAAAACAAATGGGAAAAGGAAATAAGCCCAAGGCCTGTAATCCCATCAGTGATGAGGACATAAACATTTTATATGATAAGGGAGTACTGGGACCAGCAACACCTCAAAGTTTTCTAAACACAATTTGGTTCAACAATTGTGTTCATCTAGGAATCCGAGGAACCACAGAATGTAAAAATTTGTTTATTTCAATCAAAAGCTTTAGTTATATAGACAATAACACTCACAATGAAACCTAAACAATGTAAGTAGGCATGCACAATGACCAGTGTATTGTTCCTGCTGAGATTCTAACTCAGATTTCTTTCAAAGAAAGCGTTTTAAATTAAACTACAAGAACGGGCTGCACTGGCCTTATAAGCACATACATACAAAAACAAGAATATCATTTTTGTCTTATTAATATTATTTACATGAAATAAATTGCCATCTAAATCCAATCTGTTTGTAAGATTAACATTTTTTTTAAATAAATAATAAAACATTCACATTTTTTACTTAACTGCGCACAGAAACACACATAGAAAATGGATGCTCGCATTTTAATAATACTTTAAACAAAATATATACTAAATAAGTCAGAACTTTTAGTTTTTCAGAAATGAAGAAGAAATAGCTGAAATGTATGTGTTTTTAACATTGAAGAAAGTCATAATGCTTATTCTCAATGTTTAACTACTATAATTGTACAGAGAAACAGTAAACAATCTTCAAATTTTAAAGGTCCTGATTTTCCTCTAGATTATAGATGGGGAGACATTACCGTTCGCACCAGTTCCAGCGGTTTGAAGTTCTTAGAATTTAATGAGCGACAAACAAAAACTAGAACAGGGGAAAACATCAGTGATGTCAGAAAGACTGTGCCAAAAATCTGGGCAACTCCAAAAGACTCAACAAGAGATCCAGTCCAAATGTATGAACTGTATGAAAGCAAACGACCAGCCGACTATAAGGGACCAGATCATCCGATGTACCTTGCGCCTAGAACAACAGCCTTGGGGTCAGAAAACAATGAACAATGGTACATAAGGCAACCAATTGGAGAAAAGAAACTGGGTTGCATGCTAAAAAAACAGGGGCGAAGCAGCTGGTCTTGATGCAAATAAGTTGTCTAATCATGCTACTAGGAAAAGGACTGTCCAAAAGCTTAGAGATGAAGGAATAGCCCGCACAGACATTATGCAAATTCCTGGACATAAAAATGGTCAATCAATCCTAAACTACAGCACACTTTCTGAAAGAAAACACCAGGAAATGTCATACATTTTGGCGAATACAAGAAGAAAACTATCCAGAATTGAGACAGTTTCATCAGTATCAGCATCAACAATTCAGGAATCAAGAAACATTGAATCATTTAGTACAGACATTCCACAGCTTACAGTTCAACAACCCCCCACCCACTCTGACAACATGAACAATCAACTAGTGGAAGTTTCAATTCAAGCTGAAACCGTGTCAAGAGCTCTTTTTGGACAGCATGCAACTATAAACATCCAGAACTTTAATGTATACATGAAATAAAATACCTGAACTTCATCAGAATCTAGATAATCCATGCACTGATTTTTTTTCCACATCACAAGCCATGCGTACAGTGACATTGACTAACTGAAATTGTGTAAACACGACAATTCGTGTCAGCATAAGTATCAATTTATGTTTTGATAAATTAATTTGAAAGTTGTTATATGTTTTATCAGATAATTTATGTTTGTTGTTTAAACAATTGTACTTTTTGGTGTTAGTTTTGTTTTACTCGCCGAACTATTTTTTGAGCGGATGTTTATGTCTGAATAAAGAAGGAGTAAAGCGGCTATTGTTCTTCCGTTATTTTTTCTTCAATCTTCCTCGTTTGTTTACCGATTTCTTTTTTTTCAAATAAAAGATGAAAAGCAGGATAAATCGAATAAAGCTCGCCAAGATATTCGCTTCTCGCTCACCAGATAAACGTTCTCATTCTCGGCACCAACCATGTATTCTCTATAACACCTGTAAGAAGGTTTGTTCAGAAAACTGTCTGATTGGGAAATGTGACATGGCCAACGGCAGCTGTGTATGTGAGCCAGGATATACGGGGCCACAATGTGAGGTCAGAATCACCACCATCAGTACAGGAAGTACAAGGTCATTATATTTTCATTTTAACAGTTTAATGTATTATTCAAGATTATTTAAATGTTTTCGATCAACAAAATGTTTATTATGAGAGTTTTCTTTTTAATTGTCTACGTATTAACGGCATTTCAATATAGTGTTTGATGTAAACTGTACTGTTTAAGACTAACATTATTGTCAAAATGATAATAATAGTTCGACCAGTAGGGATTTAAAAACAACACACGATAGTTAATAGTTTCTGCCCATGTAGGTTTTAAATTACTTTACTCAGTCTTAATTTCCTTGAAATAAATCTGGTTGTATACATTCAAAAGCTAATCCGACGAAGCAATTTTTCATGCAATTATTATGTTTTAACTTGCAGGTGTAACGGAACCAAAACTAGTAAGTTAATAAAGTTAATAATTTTATAAGTGATTTATCGGCATGTATGACTTCCTTATGGATATGAAACATAAATAAAAGTTTTAGTGTTGCACGTTTATATAATGAGATCATCTGATAGATTTATTTTGACACTTCAACACACTGATTGTAAATAAAATTGTTAATATTGTTATGTGATTTAAATTAACCAGCAATTTGCAATTGTCAATGAATTTTAAGACATGTTCCTAAAATTAAGGAAACATATTAACTTTTAGAGCTTGATACGCTCTGTTGTACAAACTTCATTTAAAAATGTAATGTGATCACAATATTATTCATTAAACTTGTTTTAAGATCAACTTAGTGACGTCAACTATCTTGTTTTTGTCCTTGAAAGAGGTCTGTGTTATTATTTATGGTGGAACAGTTTATTGCTGCCTGCTAGAAAACGTTTTGTTATTGGCTATTAAGTGCATTGAATGTTCCTTGGCTTATTTATTTCTGTTTTTATTCTTCAGATTGTACAATTAAGGCACCAATGAAAAAAATTCAAAGGTATCACTTTGCATCTTACAGGAAATCCTTTGTGTTTAGCATCGCAGCAAAACTGCCAGACATTGATAAACTTGAAAAAGAACGTTCCAGAATTGACACAAGGCTAAGCAAGTGGTCTGCCCGTAGGTCGGAGATAAATGCCAAGATAGAGGCACTAAAGGTTGACATACCCTACCAAAATTCAGGTAATGTCAACTAAGTACTCCTATGATTTATTTTATATTTCAGTTATTGAGTCCCTGGGTGGAAAGGTGAGCTGAAGATAATAAATACAACCTTGATAATAAACTAGCAAAAGGTAGAGAGCCAGTATCTATTAGTTTCCATTGGTTTAGCACATCATGTGTTTTGGGGATGAAAAAGGGCAGTGGAATGGACAAAGATTGCCAATTATCGCTGTATTTTTTTTATCGTTTTGCTCTGCATGGATGTGAATTTCTATTTTCATCCATGGACTTTTTTAAATTCAGGTTCTTTAAAGTCAAGCAAAATTACAATTGCAATTTCACCTATCTTTTTTCAAATATTGTTAAAACTTACACGATATTACATATTATAGTTTAACATTATGTTTTGAATAAAGTATATGACCTACCCACAACTGAGATATTTTTTACATTTTCATCATCATGATAATACATACAGCTCTTTCTAAAGCAATGGTCTCCCTCCAACGTTTGAATCAAGGAATGAATCAAACACATTTTTGATGGAATAAAGTTGAACAAGGTTGACTTCATTGCGTTTTGGTGACACTTTTTTTTATTAGTTTCCAAGCTTACCTGGTTAAGGCGTGCAATAAAATAATTTGTTGCTTGATAACTTTTGTGGACATTTTGATATTTATTTTGAAACAGATTTACTAAGAACGTCTATCGTAAGCATATTTACCGGAATGTTATTGACAGAGCTGCCATTATCTTGATAAGTCCAACAAATCATAACGAAAGTTCGATACCCGGTTTGGACGAGAACATTCATCTTGAAACGTTCTCTAGTTAACCTGCAGTCGAAATATAAAGTAATATCAAGCCTTTATGCCGTGAGTAATAAAGCAATTAATTTTATTATATTAATATATATTAATAGTATCTGTAACGGGGGATGTATAAGTAAATTATGCATGGAAACGGTGTGAAAAGAATAACAATATACAGTTAACATTTAAAGTTAATTCTATTTTTGTTCCAGATCGGGCACACAAAGTCGAAAACATGTCGTATGAGATATTACAGAAAGGGAATAACGAGGCACAGTATTCTACTATCCAGTGATGAACAACTTCGAATTAAACTGTCTAAGTTTTTTTTTGTTTGTAAATAGGAATGATCATGCACTTTTTCAATTTTTATTTTATTCTCCAACATGACGGTATGTAATTGCTGTAGTCTGTAGTCTTGAGAAACATAAGCAACTGTACGTTTGCACAGTGAAATTTGAAAAAAAAATCATCCTTTGTAAACAGAAGTATATTGACTTCTATTGTGAATAAAATTCATTTTTGTGAGATATTTCACAGAATGGCGTGAGGAGTTGCGTTGAGGTGCAACAATTATACAACTTTGAATGAGCTTTTCAGCAAGAAATCCTGAAGACAATATATGTTTTCTGCGGAAGACATTATTTTTAAGTTGACTCGATTCACCCTATAATATCGCAAGCTGTGTAACCGAATTTAATATTTACAAGCAAACACGATCGCAGGTTATGTATGTTGCCTAGATCTTTATAGTGCGTAAATAATAATAGAGAAAGGTTGTTACCTTAATTATGTGCATAACCTACATACGTGGAACATGCAATAAACACATACTTTTATAATAGTTTTAAAATATCGGTTGTTCTTTATGTCATTTGTGTAACCATCGTGTCGTAAAAACAATAGACACGAGAACAAATGATAAATACATATATAAAATGGTATTTCTGATATTTGAGACGAATTTTGAGGACGTACTAGCAGCATTCTGTACAGGGTTGTCATCATCATTAATATTCTTGTTAAGGTCGTAAAGTGATTTGAAATATTAGAGAGACCATTGTTTTTATAAGTTGCATCTAAAGCCTTGTTGCAGCAATGTTGTATTGATAAACTGGTTTCTAACACTTAAGACTGTCACTGCATATAGACGTGGATAATTTCCTGCCATCACAGCAACAGTGGACAGTGGATCCAGTGTGTATACAAACTGTGTATGTTGTTTGTTGTATAAGCCACACAGACAGGACGTTGTCTCCATTCAAGAGTTGCAGGAGAATCACGCGATGTTTCTTGTTGGCTTACAATATCTAGGCGGATATCTATTATACATGTATATACAAAACATTCACCTTTTGAAGTTGACACGATGCAAATATTCGTTAACAAGTATAAAATCTGTTATCCAAAATATGATGCTGGCACATAGTTACTGTTTAAGATTTGTTTGAACGAAAAAAACAGAGTTTATTAAGAAAATATGAATTTTGGATTGACATGTTACAAATGATTTCTTGTTATATGTGTTCATGCGAGTAAGTCCCATATCTTCTGAAGCAATCGTTATGATGAAAATGTTGAACAAGTTTTAACGTCATTTTGTCCTAGTATAAACAGAAGAACTAGAGATTGATTGTGGACCTGGTATAAACAGTAGAACTAGAGATTGACTGTGGGCCTGGTATAAACAGAAGAACTAGAGATTGATTGTGGGACTGGTATAAACAAAAGAACTAGAGATTGATTGCGAGTCTGGTATAAACAGAAGAACTAGAGATTGATTGTGGGACTGGTATAAATATAAGAACTAGAGATTGATTGTGGTCTGGTATAAACAGAAGAACTAGAGATTGATTGTGGGCTTGATATAAACAGAAGAACTAGAGATTGATTGTTTACCTGTTTTAAACAGAAGAACTAGAGATTGCTTGTGGGACTGGTATAAACAGAATAACTGGAGATTGATTGTGGGCCTGGTATAAACAGAAGAACTAGAGATTGATTGTGGGCCTGGTATAAACAGAAGAACTAGAGATTGATTGTGGGTCTGGTATAAAAAGAAGAACTAGAGATTGATTGTGGGACTGGTATAAACAGAAGAACTAGAGATTGATTGTGGGCCTTGTATAAAGAGGAGAACTAGAGATTGATTGTGGGACTGGTATAAACAGAAGAACTAGAGATTGATAGTGGGACCTGGTATAAACAAAAGAACTAGAGATTGATTGTGGACCTGGTATAAAGAGAAGAACTAGAGATTGATAGTGGGACCTGCTATAAACAGAAGAACTAGAGATTGATTGTGGGCCTGGTATAAAGAGAAGAACTAGAGATTGATTGTGGGACCTGGTATAAACAGAAGAACTAGAGATTGATTGTGGGACCTGGTATAAACAGAAGAACTAGAGATTGATTGTGGTCTGATATAAACAGAATAACTAGAGATTGATTGTGGATCTAGTATAAACAGAAGAACTAGAGATTGATTGTGGACCTGGTATAAAGAGAAGAACTAGAGATTGATTGTGGACCTGGTATAAAGAGAAGAACTAGAGATTGATTGTGGACCTGGTATAAAATGAAGAACTAGAGATTGATTGTGGACATGGTATAAAGTGAAGAACTAGAGATTGATTGTGGACCTGGTATAAAGTGAAGAACTAGAGATTTATTGTGGACCTGGTATAAAGAGAAGAACTAGAGATTGATTGTGGACCTCATTAAACTAAAGTGGTATGCATATTTTCAATACAATTACCAAGCTCCTTCCTGTAAAAATGTTTTTCAGAAGTACAATACTTTAAGGCAGCTAATTCTATAAATATTGCTCGAATCTCTATACAAAATAGATAGTGTAGCATATTGTTACTGTTGGGATTAAGCGAATGTTGTTTGATAATAACGAATCTGGTTGACAATATTTCATTGTTTGTGCTGATGGTTCTGGACAGTGTTGTTGCAACTGTGTAGATGGATACTTCGGTGGGAAATTCTGTTGTTTATGCTTTTATGTAACATTCAAAACTCTTGTCTCCGTGTGGATGAGAATTGAAATGCTGGGTAACCATTTAAATAAGAATATATAAGACAAAGTCCTATGAGCATTGCAAAATATACAAAAATTGAGAAGACAAAGAGCCAAGGTATTCACATGCACGCCAAATGTACAAGTGAGAACAAATCTGTAATGAGTCATTTAACAATAAGAGCAAACCCGACAGTTACCGCCTTGGAACGGTCAGCCGGCAATATGGACTGACTGGGGTGCTTAAACCGGTTTAAGAGAGCTCTAACCTCGCACTTCCTGATGGGTTTGTTGAATGCTAGCAATGAAAATAAAACCGATCCATTTGAATCATCAGTTAATATAAACAGTTAAAGAGTAATGAAAACCATGAAAAAATTCATTGCTCAATGTACTTACTAAAAACTACTATGTTAGGGAAAGTATTTCTATAGCAAAACTCTGAGAGACTAAACAATGTATGTGTGTTTGGAAATGTAGGGATGTAAATACAGACTCTCTTGCACATACGCGTTACTGACGTTAAGGACGTATACACGGTTGAACTTAAGAACCGTCTTTGAAAAGGTGTATACTTTTCATGATGTTTTAACAGAATCAAGAACTCTCGAATTATACTAGATCAACATCATATCTTATCCTGTATTTCACTTATTCGTGTAACTGACAGAAGAGCCCACACATGATCAATATGGTTATAACGTTTTTTGGTTTCTTTATGGTGTGTCTGTATTGTGTATTTGTCTGTGCTTTATCTGATCTGTTAAACTGATTTTATTGAGTCTTCATTGTTTATATATGGACAAAAGCAGTCTGTTTTCCCTATCGATCTGCTATTTGTTGCTTAATATTACTTCTTGTCCTTTAGGTATTCATCGCTTGTTTTGTTGTTAGTATGTCTCAATTGTATCTGCCCAAAAACGAAGCAACACGAAATTATTGGTGTATTTCATATGGTCGTAGGCATGTAGAATCCGTACTCTCTAATGCATATATAATAATTTTATTGTATATGTAATGTCTACACCTCCTACTGCTTTCTTCTACATACATGTGTACCGTTATGTAGATGAATCTTCATATGGGTGGAAGTACTGATTTATCTTAAATAATATATTCAAAGTGTTCAAACTGTATTTTACAGCTCATATTGAAACCAGTTGTACCGACTGTCCAAATGGTTGTGACAATAATGGCAAGTGCTATACGTGTTCCGAGAACTGTGAGAACTGTACACACATCAACAACAGCAGATTGATATGTGACAGTTGTAAAGCTGGATATTATGGACATCTGTGTAATCATAACTGTTCACAGAATTGTAAAGACAGGATATGTAATAAAGGCAATGGTGAGTGCCGCAAAGGTTGTGTTGTTGGCTTTCGTGGATATGGGTGTAATCGAAATTGTTCAATGGGGTGTCAAAAAAAGGAATGCAGACAAGACAATGGTGTTTGCAGCCATGGATGTGTTGCTGGTTATTACGGACATGCGTGTGATGGAAAGTGTTCCATGGGGTGTAAAAAAAAGAAATGCAAACAAGACAATGGTGTTTGCAGTCATGGATGCGTTGCTGGTTATTACGGACATGTGTGTGATCAAAATTGTCCCCTAAGGTGTCAAGATGCGAAATGCAGAAGATACAATGGGATGTGCATTAAAGGATGCATTGGTGGATTTTATGGACCTAAGTGCGAACGAACATGTTCAATGGGGTGCAAAGATACGAAATGCAATCAAACCAATGCTGTTTGCAGTATCGGATGTGTTGTTGGTTATCATGGACCCGTATGTAATGAGTCGTGTTCGAATGCGTGTCTTCATGCAGCATGTCACCGTTTAAATGGAACATGCACGCATGGATGTGTGGAGGGATACTATGGCGAGACGTGCACCAAAGGTATTATTTTTGTTTAATCAAATGTGATTCTCGAGTAGGCGTGTCCCATTTGAGATTGATCTGATGATAGTTTAAGCTAAGGACCGGTGCCTTAGAAGCACACAAGTTATTACTTTATTCATTAAAACTAATTAAGCAACGTTCGTAAAAGCATTCAACAGAAGAAATAAAAAATTGCCTTTTTCATCATGTACACATTTTTCAGTTGAAATGTTGATTTTTGTCATGCAAACCGTAGCTCTCCTTACATGTGTAAGATATGTGAAATTGTTTGCTAAATATGCTGTAAACAATCATGTAGCGTTGTTGTTATTATGCAACCTGTTGTTGTTATTATTTTTACATGTTAAAAGCATTTTATTTCAACATATTGTAAATTACTTGCTTCAATTAATTGACATCATATCTAACCAAATGTATATTTATTAGAGTATCGTTTCTTAACTCGTACATTTCCCAACAGTGTTTGTAGAAATATACGATCTGCGAATAGGCGACAGTCATTCAAATGTAGTTAGCCTATAAGTCTGATCGTGACACAATAATTTATGTATGTTTGTGTGTGGCTTGTATGGTTACATGAATCAAGTACACTTAAATCTGTCCAGACTGATGTAAAACGAAGTTTTTAGTTATAATCAAACAACGATTTAAAGCATTGTGTTTGTATCTTTAGAAATGGTCACACCCCTAGACACATCCACCCTTGGTCTTGCGATCGTGGGGTCGACCCTTGGTCCTGCGATCGTGGGGTCGACCCTTGGTCCTGCGATCGTGGGGTCGACCATTGGTCCTGCGATCGTGGGGTCGATCCTTGGTCCTGCGATCGTGGGGTCCATCCTTGGTACTGTACTACTAATGGTTGCTGCAGCTACAACGATCATTCTGGTTAGGTAAGCGACAGTTCTTGTTTTTGTGGTGATATATAGACATTATCGATATTTGAGTTTAGTATGTCCTTCGGTGTCATTGTAATTCGCTTGAAATGTTGTTTTACAAATATTAACAAAGGAAATGTAAAGATGATTTATAGTTTTGGAGTTGTAATGTTTATAGAAGTTATATATGTTTATTTTGTTTGTTTTTGTTACTATTTTGTGCTCTTTAATGGTAGAAAATAATGTTCTATGAATTACTCATACCTTTATCTCACCTTTAAGGAGGAGGTGTTCGAGGCGAGCACCCTCTTCTGGGAGCTCGAATACAGACAGAAGATATGATTATATACTGGATATATTACCCGGAGATCTGACACATAATGCTGCCGTTGATGAGGGGCAAAGGGTAAACACAATTTCTGGAAGCGTGCATACAATGGGTCTGTATGCTAATACCCTAGATAAAGCAACAGATAATCCTAATCAGAATGCTTCGCTAGATGTGGAGCGAGGAACGTACGAAACACTTGGTAATCCAGACTATGATGACAATGTGCATGTATATAATACGGCAGTCTGATAGGCTTTTTGCTGCAGTCGTCAGTCCAGTTGTTTCGACATTTGCCAGACGAATCACTGGTGTTTCAGTTTGCAAAGTAGCGAAACACCTCACAGCAAGTTAATAGGTTCAGACAAAAATAGATTTGAGAATATCGGGTATCAGCATTGTCATTCCAGACAGCATCTAAATTTTTAATTTGTAAGCTTTTCTAGCTTATCTATAAAAATAACTAACCAACTAGTCCTAATACACATAGGCATGTTTATTTTTGCCTTGCAATTATTATTTATAACATATTCAATAATTTTAAATGACGAAAGTCACATAACGTCTGAGGTCAAATAGACCTAAACATCTATTAAAAATAAAAAGAGAACCTAGCAAGAATGGAGCATTTAAATGCCAAAGAAAAAAACGACAATAACAGCAACCACAACAACAAACCAACAAAATTAATTTGTCACTGGTTTACTGCATTGATTTTTAATGACAATAGAAACACAGTATATTGACAACCTCTGATATCTATAAATGATGAACAATAACTTTCACTGACTTTCTAATTTCCTTGTTATTTCCGAATGTAGCGATGATTTGTATTTACACTGTTCAGTCTGTTTATCATGCGTTCATTACAATGTAATTAAGTAAAAGTATTTTTTTGTTTATATTCTTCTAAGCATAATAGTCTGTTAATAAAATAGACGATAGAATATAGTACTGTGACACCGTTCAAATCAAACGTGTTATTCAAGTTATCCCAAAGTCTAATACGTAATGATAGCCACAAGTTACACTTTTTGCTCGTTATAATGACCGAAGAGCTCCTAAAGTTTATATGTAAACATAATAATCCCTCAACTCTAGTGTGTGATTAGCGCCATTTGTTGTACTCCAGAATGCTTTCAGTAGAAGAAGAGATGATTTGTATTTGAGTTTTACTGCACACCGACACATCATATGTCATACGTTGCCGAAAAAGGCAAGTTTAACTTTGTAATGTTGGTTGCAACTGGAAACACGCAACATGCTGTTTTATCTGCGTTAGATACGAATTTATTGTGTCAAAACGCAGAAAACGCACACTAGCGGCACACTTTGTTCTCATGTGTAAAGTAATCTATGCATCATACTGTCTAGATTGTATGTGTAATTATCGTTCCTTTTCGATTTTCGTTCCTTTTGCTTTGATTTCATTGTATAACTTCGGGTTGTAAATGCAACTATCTATTGTTGCTGTTTATTTCGATTTCTTCTTTTGCCTTGTTCTTACTGTTTATCTTTGTAAATCATCATTTTGATGGAAATGAAGATAAAGAATTCATACGTACATAAAAGTTGTATTGATTGGGTTATCTAGGTCATGTATACACAATTTATTCTCAGTATAGAGACTGTCCGTCAGCCAATTAATGTTTAGCAGTCAAAATACATAACAACAACATTTTAATAACAAGTTAAAAACTGGAAATTTTATTTTTACGTTGTCGAGGCTTTTATCTACTATACATACTGTACATATGTTTATAGTTTATTTCATTACTAGTTATTATGTATGTATATAAGTTCATTGTATCTGTTTTAACTCCCGATGCAGGTGCTTAATGTTAATTGTTTCACTTTGACCGGATGTTGTTATTTACACTGTTTGTTTGCTAGAAAACCTTCAGGAAGTGCGAGGTTGGAGCGCCCCACAAACCAGGTTTAAGCACCCTAGTTGGCCCTTTTGCCGATTGACCGTTCCAAGGCGGTAACTGATGGTTTTTCTTTGTGTGTGTTATGTCTCGTCTCTGTGTTTTTGTCACATTTGCATTTACCTTGTTTGCCTTTGTCGACTGGTAGATAAAATTTAAATATCTGTGAAAAGTTTGATAGGACCTTTTCTTATTTACCAACTAATGTATGAAGATGTCCTCCATTTATAAATTATTATCATAAAATAATCAGATTTTGTGTCGTATTCTTTAATAGTAATTGAAATATAATGTACATATCATAATGTGAATGCATACTTTGACACGATCTGCCTCTGTACTGTGTCGAAGTATACTGTTGACTACAAGTGCTGTTTTTTCCATTTTAGTTAATATCTTAAATTACCTCGTCCTTAGGTGTGTGAGGATAGAGGTCATTCACATCCCTCCACACCGTACGTACAGATGTATCAGTATAGTAAGGAAGTAAAAAAAGACTGAATTTAAAAGATCAAAAGGAAAAGATGCAGAATCAAAAACAATTATGTATTCTGTTACATGCATGTTATGCATATAGAACACTTTACACGACAAGGAAATTTCTATGCTTCCAAAATGAAAAAAACTTAAATGTTATACAATATTGCCAAAATACGATTTATCTTAGTAGTTTGATATACAGACAATTAAAAAGGTTTACTGATTAAAAATCTGTGTTAAGTATGTTAATCTCTCTTTTTTATTTGAAGACACATTTTACAGACACCACAGTGGGATTTCCTGCGACTCTTAAAATAACGTAATGTCGTTTACAACCAAAAAAATATTTCTTGTACTCAAGGATTAACATATCTATTGGATAATTATTTCCCTAAGATCCAAGTAAGAGTGTAAAATTGTATAAATCACCTCGAAATGTGTGTTTTATTTAACATTTCTTTTATGTGTTGGAGCACATTTGGTACTTAATGCACTAAAAGTAAGTGTAATAATGCTACTTTCTTTGTATCAAAATGATAAACTACTAGACTGTTAACAATTTTTGTTTTTGACATCAGAGAGTTTATTCCAAGGATGATGTCGTAGGACTAGATTTTATTTGCATATGATTTTTTTTTATCTTAGATACATGATATTTGTAAGTGTAGACTTGATTAATAAAATTGTGAATTCGCATTTTTTAATTCAACGGGCAAAGGGAAATAACGTATTCTAGACTAACATAGTGACATACTTATTATCTTTTCTTGGGTCATGATCCTAGTTGATCATTTTTCATTGGCTTATGCTTCAACTAATGATCACTCGACAACCAGCCATTTTCAAATTGTTTTCCGACATGAGCCTTTTGATGTAGAAGTTCATGCTACAGGAAATTATATTTCCTTAGTTAAGTATTTTACTTTGCTCTTAAATAAATTACCATTAGTAAACATTTGAGTAAATGTTCAACTATACTCAACGTATTTCTTAATAGTTTTTAAAACTAATTTGTCTAAACTGTTTTATTTTTATAATCATGTTTAAAACATTGTGTAGAGATATCTTCCATATCGGCCTATACAAGAGCTCGAGTCGATCATGTAAATATTTTTTAACTTGTTACATTGTGTTATACCATTTGTTATTCTCTATTTATAGATCGTTACTATTATGACCATCATCAACCACCATCTTCCATTAAACACATACACATTGGTAGAAAGACTTTTTGTTGTTAAAATTCTAAAACTCAGCTCGTCTGGTAACAATGATGTAAAATTATTTTGTCTAGAAACATTGTGAATATGAGTCATTAGCATTTTTATAACAAAACTATAAACAATTAATAATTGCATTTTCATACTTTTACCTAGTTTTGTTCGCTAATTGGCTTTTTTTAATTATGTGTTTACTTTTGATAATCCTGTTTCTTGAAATCGTTTACAACGACAATCTATTCTGCAAAATACTCCATGCAATGATGTCCACAATTAATCAAACAGTGTGTTATTCTTCCTTGAAAAGGCGGATATAACATTTAAAAACTACTTAATAACAGAAAAGCTTTTGTCAGTAAATTGTTCAATATATTTCTAAGCTGATAAATTATTAATAACATTTTGATATAACTAAACCAAGAAGTATACCACTTTTGCGTAACACTTCACTATAAAAAGTTGATTTAGAAGAAGCGTATCATTATAGAAGTGTGACATGTTCAACACTTTATCAAGGTTATACATGTTGTTTTTTTTATCTAAAAATATAGAATAAACTGGTAAATCATCCTTCTAAAAGATTTTTTGTCAAATGTTTAACTTCTAGGTTTTTGCTCCAATTTTTAAAATATAGTTTAGCCAATTAAAATTTGATGTGTTATTGTATGAATGTAAGTCTATCACCCTTAAACCAGTAACAACTTATTGTAGTCTTCATCATAATTTAGTGGTATCATTTTATTTTAATCAATATCAAAGAGTAAGCCTGGCAATGTTAATTATGATTCTCCCGATGTTAATTTCCATTTTGTTTTTATTAATTTAGTTCCGTATATATTTGCTCCTACCTTGATACGTTTTGTTGTATCATATCTTATTAACCCTGATATTTCACTAAATATCACACATTAGTGTTTTAGGCTGTAAGATTATTTTTTTCAAAGCCATCTAGTAAAAATGTATTGTCTGCGAAGATATATGGTTAAGCTATAGGGTAAAATGGGATCTCGCATAACACGAAATAGTTTGACAAAACCATTTAGTTGGACGGAGACATTTGTATTATAAAAACAATTTGATTTATTTTGCAAACTTTAGATCAAAATTAAAACATAAATGAGATGTTCTAATAAATTAAAAAAAAACTTCATAAAAATCTATCATCAAAAGCAGTTCAGTTTTTATGTATTTCTGTAAAAAATGTATATCCTATTATATTCTGGTATTTTCTTCATAATACGTACCTTTTATGAATAATGTTTGCTCTTTTGAAATTAAAATGTATAAAACAGTTTTTAAAAAGAATGTTTGCTGTGCCTCCAGATACTAATTTAAAAATTGAATTCAGCAAATTAATTGGTAGTTAATGATTTGATAATTTCTATGTTTATTTTCTTTGGAATACATGTAATAATTCCAACCTTAACAGTCCTAGAAAAGAACATTTTAAATGTTTTAAATGTTGTTTAATTATCTTATCACAAAGAGCTATATTGTTGTCGAAGAAGTGTAAGAATTGTTTCTTCAAAGCCTATTATTCTTTCAAGGTTTTCTAATTGACTAGTATCTAATTTTGATATGAAATGTTGACTTTACTCTTCTTGTTATATGCTATTGCCAAGGACATTTCTTTTTCCATGTAAATACTCATAGAAACTTCCTGGTTCTTGTAATATTTTAGTTTGTTCAAACATAAGTGTTCCATGTTCTTTTTCTGTATGACATTATGTTTATGTTATTTATTTATAAAAACGTGACCGCCCAAATATGAGTAATTTATAAACAAACCAAAAGAAAGATACAATTCAAGCCATATGTTGCATTGTTTACTTTAGAAATGTTAATGTTTATTGCTCTAAAAAAGTTTACTCGTTCAAATAAATGTATGTGTCTATGGGACAATATATACACAACAACCAAAGATAGAGACGAAAGAGCTGAAAGTCATGTTCAGCTAAAGGGGTTAATTTGGTCCTTGGTTTAAGAGGAACAACTCTTCATTCATTTCATTCAAACGACCTCGAATAGTAAAACAGCAGATTTGAAGGGACGCAACGGCTAAAAACAAAATACAATAGTTCTGAAGGATTTAAACGCCTTAAATTTGTTTTATTTATGTCAATTTACGTCACATGTGGTGGAGCAAATTAATTAAAAAACTAAAATGTATTTATCTATGTCAGTTAACACGGGCTTTATAGCAACAGAACTTTAATGTAATTGTTAATTACATAAAAAGACCAAAGCCGACTTGTACAATCTGGTTTAGCGATAACATGATGTTCAGCTGTATGACTCTTTTTCTCGATTTCAATCACGGCAAACAGTGTAAATGAGACTCCAGCGATATAACAAAACTTAAATCTGTTGACTCTGAGCCCCGCCCATCCATGACATAGGAGGATTTTGATAATAATAATATGATGAGGTTCCTATCATCTAGTTTAAGTGACTTCAGCTACATGTAAGTTAAACTTTATTCATGATTATTAACGATGATTTTTAATAAAGGATAAATAATTGTGCTTTTATGTTATCCTCGTGTGAAGAAAACATCCATTATCAAACGCGAATTCCATTTTCGGAAACAAAACACACGAGATCTTACAATTAAACAATGCTTTTGTTTATAAAAAAGTAGATAGGCTAAAAAGACTTTGATAACTTATTACAAGGACAGACATTATATTATTTACAATTTTGTACCTACGCGTGTGACAGGTGGCATTTGAGACTGTTTATATTTTTATTTTTTTTGGTCTGGATCCGAACTAGTATCTAACATTTACAAGAAGAGACAAAGATGCATTATGGCGTTGCCTTTGTTAGTCAATATTCCTTATATGGTAAATTACGAATATGAGTCATACTTATATCTGTGTCATGTCACATGTATTAGCATAACATGCTATTTTACTTCATTTTCCAAGGTTAACATCTTACTGTAAAGACAAGAATTGCTTATTTAAAAATAAGAAAAGTATAGTTGTGGTCAAATTGCTGTAACTATCTCTGATTGCAGTATGTATATTGAATTTCTCTGTAATCATTAGGTTATATATAATTTGTAAAGGTATGGGGAAAATCTGTTTGGAAGGCAAATTCCAGAAAAATGAGACCGGCCAACATGACGAATGCTATATAGGAAAGTGTAAGTGCGGCCACCCAATTGTCAAACGTATATGCATTCATCACATATTTTCAACAGTTTATATCTTAATTGATTTTATTTGAGACATGGTGTATATCCAACCCTTTTTCTTCCAGAAACAAAACGTAGTTATTTCTGACAAAAAATCTAGCTAAAGCATTGATATTGTTCATTGAAAATCAAGTTATATATTCAGTCGATACTGTACACGTCGTCGATATTTGTGAGCAAGTTCTTATAACATATGTTCGTCGACGAGCTGCACCAACAGCAGTGTCGATTTCAATTGTTTTGCAAAACATATAGGAGTTGATAGCGCTTTAACATATGTAAATGTCTTTGAAGATATTGTAGTTTTTTTATCCTGTCTTACCTTTGTAACTTCTTGTTTTTGTTATGTTATATGCACATGTGTGTGTGTGACTATGTGCGCAACCCTATGTGTGAATACGTGTGTCGCGAGTGGCTGTTTGCAAGTATTTGGGCAATAAAGTTTTCGTTTATTTATACTCATAGTTCTTTATGTCAGTTGTACTATTTTAAAACTACTGTATTTCCTATCTGAAAAGACCGATAACTCTCCTGCTATGTAAATTCATGTACATGGTTTATGCTTATGTAATCTATTTTAATAAAGTATAATATTTTAATATTTTGCTCTTGTTTTCCTTAAACTTCAGATAGGAAATGAATAAATAAGGTAAAAGTATTATAATATTTGTCTTGTTTTGGCCCTTAACGATGCAGGACGACGATACTGATGATGCCGATGCTGATGATGATGACGATGGATGATGATGCTGTTGCTGCTGCTGCTGCTGCTGATGATGATGATGATGATGGTGGTGATGACATAAAGACAGAAACATGCATTTAAAAATAATATCTAATTGATCAGCATAACAATCCATTGAAAAGCTTGAGCGCCTTTGAAAAAAAAACATATCAAAAATAAAATTTAGCATATATTTAATAAAATCTTCTCCCAAGGGAGATCATCAGACCATTTCAAAAGGTAAATAAGAGAAGGTCCTATCAACATTTCCACAGATATTTAAATTTTATCTACCAGTAGACACTAACAGATAAATAATTTGTCATTTTACTTTTGATCATTTTGGTGATTTTACTTAATTTGTCATATGTTTCTATTATTTATATTTTTTTGCTTGTAAACAGGTTATCTGGAATAATAAACAAGGTTGAATTAGTAACATTTGTCTGGGAGTACCCGACCAAACGCCAAAAAACGGCACAATGTGCTTCGCACGTGTTTAGCGTGATTATGGACAAAATCATTTAAGACACAGCTAAGTTCTTCATGCGTACAAATCCCATAAAAAGGTATATGTTTACATCTAATATTGCCCTATAAACAATACGTAAGTGTGTTGCCATATAAGTAAACAAAAATTTATATAATGAGTAACTGCGCTGTAAAGTTACAGTTAATATATACAACGAGAGATTTGTTGCCGTAAAGTTCTAAATGTTTAAGTTGACAGGCTATAAAGTAAATTTGTAGTTTGATTTAAGTTTAATGTAGTTTTATTTTACCTTTATAAAATGTCGATATATTTTAATAATATTTTCAAGTCGTATAAAAAGGTAAATAGTTTAATCTAAACGTATTAATTAAAGTCATATTGTTAAATCTATATGTAACAATGAAGGATAAGAGGTAATACAGTTCAGTTGTATAGTATTGACATTTAATGGCAATAAATGGAAATATAAAAGTATAAAATGACTTTTTCGTTTAGTTAAAATTTCAATATATTAACCAGGTTAGTAAAAGTTACATTATTGCGAAATGTTAATTTAAATATATTAATTCGGATTTTATTTGTCGTGAAAGTTAATCTACATGTATAAATATATATGATTTTGTCATAATTCGCTGTTTTGCATTTTCTAACTACGGGATAGTTAGATTTGATAAATGAGGAATATTTTAGAAAATAAAGTTCATCGCATACAAGGCAAAATAAAATATTAACATTATTCAACAATCGTTAAGTTACAACTAATCTTCAAGATTGACCAGATAATTGCTCTTAAATTGACTATAATTCTCTGCTAAATATATTCACATTGGCCTTAATTATACAAAACGACGCTTCTTCCAATGTTACTGAAATGTATTGTGTCTATATAAAATATTCACTGTAAACAAACCATCTGAAAGAGCTTAATTTAATATGGCAACGTTTGTTAAAATAACTTATCACATACAACAAACCCAAGATGATATGTCTCCATCATGACCGTGTCCATTGTGTAAACGTATTAAACGCTTAACATTTCCGACATTCAAGTCCAAAATAAAGACTAAACAAAAATATAGATAAGGAAAGACTATTTGATAATCAGTTTTTAAATTATTAGCTTTATTTTTGGATTAAAAGACATATAAAACGTTAACTTAATGTTAAGCCGATGTACACACAATGCTGCTCTCCCTCTACCATCCACCGATCCCACCGATCTTGCTACTTTCGGCATTAATGATAATTAATACAATTTTCAAAGTGTCAGAAGATTTTTTTTATCTAAATGAGTAAATTATAATTACATAGTCTTATAGTGTTTATGAAATGATTAATTACCTCTCATGAAGATCAATGGACATGTTTCTTTTTTAAACCTTAAAGCATCAATTTTATAATGTTCCGGCACAATCTATTTAATTAAATATTAATTTAAAAAAGAACGAACTTAATGTCCTATTTAATTTATTTATATTTATATAGTTAAGTGCAAATGTATAGAGTTAGGCATTTATGGTCATGTAGTTAAAACAGCCGGATGAGTGCTTTATAATACCATGTATAATAGTTCTATACACTGCAGTGTACCTCTATTCATGTTAGAGAAGCTATATTAAAAAGAAACATTAAAATATTTGAACGTTAAATGAACTAAGCTAAACACACAGGGAGAAAGTTCTGTCATTGACGAAAGTGCAATGCATGGCAATGAAGGTTTTAAAAGAAAACAAATTTAGATAGTAACGAAATATGTTTTAAGTTTGCGTGATCTAACGCCCAATATATCACGGTTTTGAGTTATATCATTTATTTTTCATCAAAGCAGAATGCATAATTATAGAGGTAAAATATTGATAGTGTTCGAATTGTCATAATATATTTAAAATAACCTTTAAGACAACCGGAAACATACACATACTTTACTTCCGATTTTACATTCAGATCGCAATAATTACTTAAATATTGTCATCACAATATAAGGGTCATATCCGTTTCTACTTGTTAGATTGTGTGCATCGTATCAACCAAACCAATATTCATCATCATCACCATCACCATCATCATCATTATCATCATCATCATCATCATCATCATCATCATCATCATCATCATCATCATCATCATCATCATCATCATCATCATCATCACATTCATCATCATCATCATCATTATCATCAACAACATCATCATCATCATCACATTCAACATCATCATCAACAACATCATCATCATCATCATCATCATCATCATCATCATCACCGTCAGCTAAACATTTTGTAAAGTAAGAAAATTTTGGAACAATCGACATAAAATATCTGATGTAATGCGATAAAATTGAAATGCCGTCATATGTCAAAACTAAAATATACACTTTTCTTACACAAAGGAAATGATCAAGTTATAGAAAAACCAAAACCAGCAAACAAAGTGCAGTATTTTCAAGTGATGATAGGTAAAGAGAAAATAAGTAATGGTTAATAGAAAGAGGATGTATCCGCAAAGGACATGTTAAAGAATTAAAGCAAACAAAATCACAAAGTCCTATAAAGGCACGACTGTATAAATGAACGGACAATGTCATCCGTGACTGTTTAATTTATAGCTATGAAGTCAGCGTATACATGTAGTCTTAATGACTTGTCCGGTCACCGGCAATGTTAACAACAATGTAAGTTCTTCACTGTTAAAGAGTAAATTGCAAGCAACGATGTACAGGGTTTTAACACTCAATACTGTTTTTGTAAATGTTGTAAAATGATCAGAAAAGTTAGAGAGACCATTGATTGTGTAAGTTGTATATAAAGCATTGTTGTAGTAAGAAAGTAAAGATAAACTGGCTCCTAACATATTATTGTCCCTGCACTAAGACTTGAAGCATTTCCTGCCATCACATCAAAAAGTAGGTATCTGGAGGCAAATACACGTAAGAATATGTAGCTATAGGGAGGGTTAATACACGTAAGTATATGTAGGTGTCTGGACGGTAAATACACTTAAGTATATGTAGGTATCTGGAGGGTAAATACACTTAAGTATATGTAGGTATCTGGAGGGTAAATACACGTAAGTATATGTAGGTATCTGGACGGTAAAAACACGTAAGTATATGTAGGTATCTGGACGGTAAAGACACGTAAGTATATGTAGGTATCTGGACGGTAAAAACACGTAAGTATATGTAGGTATCTGGACGGTAAAGACACGTAAGTATATGTAGGTATCTGGACGGTAAATACACGTAAGTATATGTAGGTATCTGGACGGTAAAGACACGTAAGTATATGTAGGTATCTGGACAGTAAATACATGTAAGTATATGTAGGTATCTGGACGGTAAAGACACGTAAGTATATGTAGGTATCTGGACGGTAAATACACGTAAGTATATGTAGGTATCTGGACGGTAAAGACACGTAAGTATATGTAGGTATCTGGACGGTAAATACACGTAAGTATATGTAGGTATCTGGACGGTAAATACACGTAAGTATATGTAGGTATCTGGACGGTAAATACACGTAAGTATATGTAGGTATCTGGACGGTAAATACACGTAAGTATATGTAGGTATCTGGACGGTGAAGAAGCATAAGTATATGTAGGTATCTGGACAGTAAATACACGTAAGTATATGTAGGTATCTGGACGGTAAAGACACGTAAGTATATGTAGGTATCTGGACGGTAAATACACGTAAGTATATGTAGGTATCTGGACGGTAAAGACACGTAAGTATATGTAGGTATCTGGACGGTAAATACACGTAAGTATATGTAGGTATCTGGACGGTAAATACACGTAAGTATATGTAGGTATCTGGACGGTGAAGAAGCATAAGTATATGTAGGTATCTGGACGGTAAAGACACGTAAGTATATGTAGGTATCTGGACGGTAAAGACACGTAAGTATATGTAGGTATCTGGACGGTAAAGACACGTAAGTATATGTGGGTATCTGGACGGTGAAGACGCCTAAGTATATGTAGGTATCTGGACGGTAAAGACACGTAAGTATATGTGGGTATCTGGACGGTAAAGGCACGTAAGTATATGCAGGTATCTGGACGGTAAAGACACGTAAGTATATGCAGGTATCTGGACGGTAAAGACACGGAAGTATATGTAGGTATCTGGACGGTAAAGACACGTAAGTATATGTAGGTATCTGGACGCTGAAGACACTTAAGTATATGTAGGTATCTGGACGGTAAAGACACGTAAGTATATGTAGGTATCTGGACGGTAAAGACACGTAAGTATATGTAGGTATCTGGACGGTAAAGACACGTAAGTATATGTAGGTATCTGGACGGTAAAGACACGTAAGTATATGTAGATTTCTGGACGGTAAAGACACGTAAGTATATGTAGGTATCTGGACGGTAAAGACACGTAAGTATATGTAGGTATCTGGACGGTAAAGACACGTAAGTATATGTAGATATCTGGACGGTAAAGATACGTAAGTATATGTAGGTATCTGGACGGTAAAGACACGTAAGCATATGTAGGTATCTGGACGGTAAAGACACGTAAGTATATGTAGGTATCTGGACGGTAAAGACACGTAAGTATATGTAGATATCTGGACGGTAAAGACACGTAAGTATATGTAGGTATCTGGACGGTAAAGACACGTAAGTATATGTAGGTATCTGGAGGGTAAATACACGTAAGTATATGTAGGTATCTGGACGGTAAAGACACGTAAGTATATGTAGGTATCTGGACGGTAAAAACAAGTAAGTATATGTAGGTATCTGGACGGTAAATACACGTAAGTATATGTAGGTATCTGGACGGTAAAGACACGTAAGTATATGTAGGTATCTGGACGGTAAAGACAAGTAAGTATATGTAGATATCTGGACGGTAAATACACGTAAGTATCTGTAGGTATCTGGGGGGCGGGTAAACACGTGAGTATATGTAGGTATCTGGGGGTAAAACACGTAAGTATATGTAGGGATCTAGGCGATTAAACACGTAAGTATATGTAGGTATCTGGAGGGTAAAACACGTAAGTATATGTAGCTATCGGGGAGGGGGGGGGGTAAACACGTAAGTATATGTAGGTATGTAGGGGATAAAACACGTAAGTATATGTAGGTATCTAGGCGGTAAAACACGTAAGTATATGTAGGTATCTGGGTTGGGTAAAACACGTAAGTATCTGTAGGTATCTGGACGGTGAAGACATTTAAGTATATGTAGGTATCTGGGGTTGAAAACACCTAAGTATATGTAGGTATCTGGGGGGGGGTAGAACACGTAAGTATATGTAGGTATCTGGGCGATAAAACACGTAAGTATATGTAGGTATCTGGGGGGGGGGTGAAACACCTAAGTACCTGAAGGTATCTGGACGCGGTGAAGACATTTAAGTATATCTAGCTATCTGGGGGGTAAAACACGTAAGTATATGTAGCTGTCCGGACGTAAATATACGTATTATATGTAGTCATCTCGACGGTAAAGACACGTAAGTATATATAGGTATCTGGGCGGTAAAAACGCGTAAGTATATGTTTTTGTCCGGACGGTAAAAACACGTATGTATATGTAGCTATCTGGACTGTAAACTGGCACGTAAATATATATATTGATGTATACATCTGGACGGTGAAGACACGTAAGTATATGAATGTATCTAAACGTAATGTCACGTGAGTATATGTAGACATTTGGACGTAAATATACGTAAGTATATGTGGTCATCTCGACGGTAGAGACACGTAAGTATTTGTAGGTATCTGGACGGTAAAGAAGAGTTAGTATTATATAATAAGATGCTTATTTCATCATCTTGCGGATTTTGTTCAGGTTTGATTTAATAGGTATACAAGTATATACAACACACACCATCTACATACATCCATATGGTCAGCACTTCGACATAAATATAAGTATTTTTTTTAATAATATTCAACATAATTTGGTGTTTCACTAATTGTTTTACTCATGTTTACAGTCAATTGTGAAGTTTGTTTTTGCAGAATATCATTGTTAAAATGAGATTACACATTGCACAATAAGACTAATAAACTTTATTTATTTATTTATAAAAATCATGAGAATGTATTGTAAAATTTGAATGAGCACGTTTAAGGGTCAGTATAAACACTATGTTACTGGAAACTGCACACACATATTTAAATACATGTAGATATATTACACGAAGATAGAAAGTATATTATATATATATATATATAGGTTGACAGACTGCAATCATTTGCAATCATTTGGTAACAAGTATTTGGCCTGCGATGCAAACGATATGGCTCGTAAGACGTAAGAGCGACCGGGAAATAATAGTTTTCTTTTGCTTGCATGAATATTTATTAAGCAACGATGAATTTTTATTTAACTACTTACAAAATATTTGTTGTTTAAAATGCGAGTAGGTCTTCCTGCGAAACAATTTGTTATCTTATAAATCATACGTTATGGTAAGAACGTCGAACAAGTTTTTGCGATGTTTGTCTATGTCAACTAAAATCTACAGCTGACTGTAAACATCAAGATAATGGAAGCGCAACCGTGACTGTATCAGTTGAGATCAGTTGTTCATTGTTGGCATTTTATCCGTGGCCACCTGCATACAGCGGACTATCTGTTTAAGAACATCTTATTATCCTGGTTATATAGTGTAAGACCAGCTGAAATGAACGAACATTCAAATCCCGATTGAAACGTAGGATATAGAGCTAGCATATCGTCATAGAGTTATTTGTAACAATCTTGAACGTTCTTGATGATCTCCTTTACACAGCGTGAAGACATTTACATGAACACCTCTATACATTTAATCTTTAGCGTGAGACTAGTTATCGAGGGTTTTAATGAACGGCAGCTTGTGTATAATGTTAAGTGCCCGCAAAACGACTTGCTAAACGATTGTGCAGGGAGAGGAAGTAGACAATTTTGAGGGTGTATAAGAAGAACATACCGATTATGATCATGGTATACGCAGAAGAACTAGAAATTGCTTGCCGACGTGATATAAACAGTAGAACTCGAGATTGATTGTGGACCTGGTTTATACAGAAGAGCTATAGATTGATTATTGGCTTGGTATTAACAGAAGAACTGGATATTGGTTGTGGGCCTGGTATAAACAGAAGAACTAGATATTGGTTGTGGGACTGGTATAAACAAAAGAACTAGAGATTGGTTGTGGGCCTGGTATGAACAGTAGAACGTGAGATTGATTGTGGGCCCCATATAAACAGAAGAACTAAATATTGAGTGTGAACCTGGTATAAACAGACGAACTCAATACTGAGTGTGAATCTGGTATTATAAGTTATAAAATCATGTACATGTTGAAATAAAAGTATGCAGAATAAGAAATAAACTTTGATAATATTTTTAAACAAGTATACCAGGAACATGCAAATAAAACGGAGAATAATAGAGAAATTAATTATATCTCGCGACATTTATGTTCATAGTATCATAGCGAATATAATGCATTGAAAGTGTAGTGTCCAATTGGGATGGGCAGCGGAAGCACTTGATATTAAGTTGTACATAAATAAATGAACTGTCCTCTCAGCGTTGATAACCAATATGTTGCAAATACTTAACCACTGCTATTGTGACACGGATAATTATGTTGGTAGGGCGTTTAAGCCACAAATAATCTTATTACATAAACATCAGTGTATAAAGTAACGTCAACCTATGGTCCGTACCATTGACTATCACCGAGAAGAAATTTTCGCCTATCTGGACAATTTGTGTTCGCTCCGAAAAAGTGATACTTGAACACCAAGTCAAAAGACAAATTTTAACGAAAGGACTTTTCAACAAACAACAACTTTATCAAGAGCATGACAATGTGGCTAATATTTGCTGCAATCATCGTTTGCCAAACAGGTATGGTAAAGCACAGGTTCAGGTCATTGTGACAGAAAATATCCAGGAATAAATACAATGTAACTGCATATTTATTACGATAATATTTAGCTTATTTCATAACAGAAATACAATTGTTTATCCAAAAATAAAGATAGAAAAACTGATTATGATATTGGTTATAATGGATTCGTTTTATATATTTGTTATTGTTTACAAAACAAAGCCTTCGCTGATTTTTAACTACATTATATTTTATGCTTAGTTTGAAGCATCAGGGTTTTGAAGAAAGGAAACTTCGCATAATCAATTCTTACGCGAGGTCCTGATAGGAACAAAATCCAAGATTTTTGAAAACTTTAAATATTTTCCTTGTTAATTGCTTCTTTGTTCATGTAAACTGTTTATTCACAAAATATAACATGTCAATGAATAAAGTATGTTTTCTATGCTAAGGTAATTAATATTACTCATGCTTCATTATACGGTATAAAATAACAATTGTGAATATGAAACAGAATGAACCAACAATTTGAAAACAAGAGTGACAATCAGGCCTAGTAACTAAAGTAGTGCGCATATTTTCAATAGACTTCCCAGGCTCTATCCTGTTCAAATGTTTTTCCAAAGTGAAATGCTTAAAGGCACCTTATTCTATAAATAATGCACGAATCTCTATACAAAATAGATAGTGTAGTCTTTTGTTAAAGTTGGGATCAAGCGAATGTTGTTGGATAATAACTAGTCTTGTAGACAATATTCCAATGTTTGTGCTTATGGTTTTGGACAGTGTTGTTGCAACTGTGTAGATGGATACTACGATGGGAAATACCGTTGTTTATGCTATTATGTAACATTCAAAACTGTTGTCTCCGTGTGGATGAGAATTGAAATGCTAGGTAACCATTTAAATAAAGAATATATAATACAAAGTCCTATGAGCATTGCAACATATACAAAAAATGAAAAGACAAAGGGCCAAGGTATTCACATACACGCCAAATGTACAAGTGAAAACAAATCTGTGATGCGTCATTTAACAATAAGAGCAAACCCGACAGTTACCGCCTTGGAACGGTCAGCCGGCAACATGGACCGACTAGGGTGCTTAAACCGGTTTTACAGAGCTCTAACCTCGCACTTCCTGATGGGTTTCTCGAATGCTTGCAATGAAAAGAAAACCGATCCATTTGAATCATCAGTTTATATAAACAGTTGAAGAGTAATGAAAAACTTGAAAACATTCCTTGCTAAATGTACTTACTAAAAACTACCGGACCTAGTAGCGCAATCGGTAGAGCGTCGGCTCGGGGTACGAGAGGCCCCGGGTTCGATCCCGGGCCGCGACATACCATAGTCGTTAAAAATGGCAGTGGTATAGCTCCCTTGCTAACGCTCAAGCATATATAAGGGTAATTCCACGACTGGTTGGCCCGGTGTCAGGATAATGTGACTAGGTGTGTTATCATGCCAGGTGTTCGCGGCATGCTATACACAGTGAAGGCAGCGCTATATCTGCTACAATTGGACACCGTCTCCAGATAACTAAAATACTGTTGGTGAGACGATAAACCTAATAAACAAACAAACTTACTAAAAACTACTATGTTAGGAAAAGTTTTTTTATGGCAAAATTCAGAGAGACTAAACAATGTTGGGATGTAAATACACACCCTCTTGCACATATGCGTTACTGACGTTAAGCACGAATACACGGTTGAACTTAAGAACAGTCTTTGAAAACGTGTATACTTTTTACTATGGTCTAATAGAACAAAGAACTCTCTGTTTATACTAGATACACAGCATAGCTTATTTTTTATTTCACTGATTCATGTAACTGACAGGAGAGCCCACACATGGCTAATATGGGTTTATAATACGTTTATGGTTCCTTTGTGGACAAAACCGACCTGTTTTCCCTTTTAATCCGCTAATTGTTGCTTAATATTACTTCTTGTCTTTTAGGTATTCACCGCTTGTTTTGTTGTAAGCATATCATATCTAAATTGTTTCTGCCCAAAGACAAAGCAACACGAAATTATTGGTGTATTTCATATGGCAGTGGGCATGTTGGATCTGTACTCTCAAATGCATATATAATAATTTCATTGTATATGTAATTTCTACACCTCTTACTGCTTTCTTCTGCACACATGTGTACCGTTATGCAGATGAATCTCCATATGTGTGGAACTACTGATTATCCTAAATAATATATTCAAAGTGTTCAAACTGTATTTTACAGGTCATATTGAAACCAATTGTACCAACTGTCCATATGATTGTGACAATAATGGCAAGTGCTATACGTGTCCCGATAATTGTAAGAACTGTACATACAGCAGCAGTGGATTGTCTTGTGGCTCTTGTAAATCTGGATATTATGGACAACAGTGTAATTATAACTGTTCACGGAATTGTAAAGACAGGGTATGTAATAAAGACAATGGAGCGTGCAATACAGGTTGTGCTAGTGGCTTTCGTGGGCATGAGTGTGATCGAAATTGTTCAATGGGGTGTCAACAAAAGGAATGCAAACAAGAGAATGGTGTTTGCAGTCATGGATGTGTTGCTGGTTATTACGGGCATGATTGTGATCAAAATTGTTCACATGGTTGCCAAGATACGAAATGCAATCAAACCAATGCCGTTTGCAGTAAAGGATGTATTGGTGGTTTTTATGGACCTTTATGTAATGAGTCGTGTTCGAAGGCGTGTCGTCTTGCAGCATGTCACCGTATAAATGGAACATGCATGCATGGATGTGTTGAGGGATATTCTGGCGAGACGTGCCATCAGTGTCATGACTGCACCAAAGGTATTCTTGTTGTTTGTAAAATTTGTGTTTGCTTAACTAAAAGTTATTATAGAATAAGCCATTTCTGTTTTATCGAATCATAGTATAATCTAAGGATCAGTGTGTTTGCTTAATCGAATGTGATTCTCGAGTAAGCGTGTCCAATTTTAGATTTATCTGATGACAGTTTAATCTAAGGACCGGTGCCGTAGCAGCACACAAGTTATTAATTTATTCAAAAATACTAAATAAACAACGTTCGTAGAAGCATTCAACAGAAGAAAGTGAAAATTGTCGTTGTCATCATGTACACATTTATCAGTTGATAAAATCTTAAAAGCATTTTATTTTATCCTATTGTAAAATTACTTGAATCAATCGATTAACATGATATCTGAGACAATATTATATTTATTAAAGTATCGTTTCTTGTTTTGAAGGAATACAACTGTTTCAACAGTTGGTAACAGGTGTTCTGGTCGTATAATCTTCATCTAACTCTCCAAATTCCACATCGGTCTTGTAGAATTATACGCTCTGCGAATACGCGATAATCATTCATCAATAGTTAGCCTGTACGTCTGATAGTGACACAATAATTTATGTATGTTTGTGTGTGGCTCGTATGGTTATATGCATCAATTACACCTAAATCTGTCCAGACTGCTGTAAAAAGAAGTTTTTAGTTATAATCAAACAACAATTTAAATCATTGTGTTTTGTATCTTTAGAAATGGTCACACCCCTAGACAAATCAAACCTTTGTCAAGAGATCGTGGGGTCGATCCTTGGTCCTGCGATCGTGGGGTCGATCCTTGGTACCGCACTACTAATGGTTGCTGCAGCTACAACGATCCTTCTGGTTAGGTAAGCGACAGTTCTTGTGTTTGTGGTGATATATAGACGTTATCGGTGTTTGCGTTTAGTATGTCCTTCGATGCCATTGTAATTCGCTTGGAAAAGTGGTTTGAAAATATTAACAAAGGAAATGTAAAGATGATTTTCAGTTTTGGAGCTGCAATGTTTATAGAAGTTGTTTATTTTTATTTTGTTCTTTTGTTACTATTTTGTGCTCTTTAATGGTAGAAAAAAGAATATCAAATTATGAATTATTGGTACCTATATCTCATCTTTAAGGAGGAGGTGTTCGAGGCGAGCACCCTCTTCTGGGAGCTCGAATACCGACAGAAGATATGATTATATACTGGATATACCACCAGGAGAACTGACACACAATGCTGCCGTTGATGAGGGGCACAGGGTAAACACAATTTCTGGAAGCGTACATACAGTGGGTCTGTATGCTAATACCCTAGATAGAACAAAAGCTAATCCTGATCAGAATGCTTCGCTTATTGTGGATCGAGGAACGTACGAAACACTTGGTAATCCAGACTATGATGACAATGTGCATGTATATAATACGGCAGTCTGATGGGTTTTCTGGCTACAGTTGTCAGTCCAGTTGTTTCGACATTTGCTAGACTAATCACTTGTGTTTCAGTTTGCAAAGTAGCAAAACACCACAATGCAAGTTTTCAGTTTCAAAAATATATTTGAGAATATCCGGAGTCAGCATTTTGATTCCAGATTGCATCTAAACGTTTATTTTGTAAGTTTTTTTATTAAATTTTCTGTAAAAATAACTAACCAACTAGTCCTATACACATAGGCAAGTTTTTTTTTGCCTTGCAATTATTATAAATAACATATTCAATAATTTTAGATGATGAATGTCACATAACCTCTTAGGTCAAATAGAACCTAGCAAGAATGAAAGCATTTAAATGCTAACGACAAAAACAACAACACCAACAACAAACCAAAAAAAAAAAAAAAAAAACAACATGTCACGGGTTTACTACATTATGTTATATTAATAATAGAAACACAGTATATTGACAACATCTGATATCTATAAATGATGAACAATAGCTTTCCCTGACTTTTTAGTTTCCTTGTTATTTCCGGATGTAGCGTTGATTTGTATTTACACTGTTCAGTTTGTCTATCATGCGTGACTTCATGATTCATTACAATGATAATTTAGCAAAAACGTTTTTGTTTATATTCTTCTTAGCATAATGGTCGTTAAATAAAATAGACGAGAGAATATAGTACTGTGACACCGTTAAAATTGAACGGGTGATTCAAGTTATCCCAAAGTCTACTACGTAATGATAGCCATAATTTACACTTTTCTGCTCGTATTGATGACCGAAGAGCTCTGAATATTTACATGTAAACATGAAAATCCCTCATCTCTAATGTCTGTTTAGCGCCATTTGTTGTAACCAGATTGCTAACAGTAGCAGAAAGACCGATTTGTTTTGGGTTTTACTGCACGCCGACACATCATATGGCATACGACGCCGAAAAAGGCCGATTTAACTTTGTAATGTTAGTTGCAACTGCAACCACGCAACATGCTGTTTTGTCTGCGTTAGATACGAATTTATTGTGTCAAAACACAGAAAACGCACACTAGCGGCACACTTTGTTCTCATGTGCAAAGTAATGTATACACTTGTGAACACTCCTAAGTTATTTTGTTAATTGTCTTTTTCATACTGTTTATCTTCATTTTTGGAGGAAATAAATATAAAAATTCGTACGTACATACAAGTTGCATTAATAGGGTTATCAAGGTCATGTATACACAATTTATTCTCAGTTTAGAGACTGTCCGTCAGCCAATTTATATATTTAGTAGTCAAAATGCATAACAACAACATTTTAATAACAAGTTAAAAACTGTTTTTTTTTATTTTTACGTTGCCAAGGCTTTTATCTACTGTACATACTGTACATATGTTTATAGTTTATTTTATTACTAGTTATTATGTATGTATATAAGTTCATTGTATCTGTGTTAACTCCCGATGCAGGTGCTTACTGTTAGTTGTTTCACTTTGACGGGATGTTGTTATTTACACTGTTTGCTAGAAAAACCTTCAGGAAGTGCGAGGTTGGAGCGTTCCACAAACCAGGTTTAAGCACCCCAGTTGGCTCTTTTGCCGATTGACCGTTCCAAGGCGGTAACTGATGGTTTTTCTTTATGTGTGTTATGTCTCGTCTCTGTGTTTTTGTCACATTTGCATTTACCTTGTTTGCCTTTGTCATCTGGTTGATAAAATTTAAATATCTGTGAAAAATTTGATAGGACCTTTTCTTATTTACCAACTAATATATAAAAATGTCATCTATTTATAAATTATTATCATAAAATAATCAGGTTTTGTGACGTATTCTTTAATAGTAATTTAAATATAATGTACATATCTTAATGTGAATGCATACTTTGACACGATCTGCCTCTGTACTGTGTCGAAGTACACCGTTGAATACAAGTGCTGTTTATTTTCCATTTTAGTTTATATCTTTAATTACCTCGTCCTTAGGTGTGTGAGGATAGAGGTCATTCACATCCCTCCACACTGTACGTACAGATGTATCAGTATAGTAAGGAAGTAAAAAGTAAAAATAGACGGATTTTAAAAGATCAAAAGGAAAAGATGCAGAAACAAAAACAATTAAGTATGCTGTTACAATCATGTTATGCATATAGAACATTTTACATGACAAGGGAATTTCTATTCTTCCGAAAATGAAAAAAAAAAATCTTAAATGTTATACAATATTGCCAGATACGATTAATCTTAGTAGTTTGATATACAGACAACTGAAAAAGTTTACTGATTAAAAATCTCTGTTAAGTATGTTAATCTCTCTTGTTTATTTAAAGATACATTTTACAGACACCACAGTGGGATTTCCTGCGACTCTTGAAATAACGTAATGTCGTTTACAACCGAAAAAATATTTCTTGTCCTCAAGTATTAACATATCTGTTGGATCATTATTTCCCTAATAACTAAGTAAGAATGTAAAATTGTCTTAATCACCTCGAAATTTGTGTTTTGTTTAACATTTCTTTTATGTGTTGGAGCACATCTGGTACTTAATGCACTTAAAATAAGAATAGTGTTGCTACTTTCTTTGTATTAAAATGAGAGAATACTAGACTGTAAACAATTTTTGTTTTTGACATCAGAGAGTCTATTCCATGGATGATGTCGTAGGACTAGATTTTATTTGCATATGATTTTTGATCTTAGATACATGATATTTGTAAGTGTAAACTTGATTAATAAATTTCTCAATTCGCATTTTTTAATTCAACGGGCAAAGGGAAATAACCTATCTAGACATACATAGTGACATACTTATTATCTTTTCTCGGGTCATGATCCTAGTAGATCGTTTTTCATTGGCTTATAATTCAACCAATGATCACTCGACAACCGGCCATTTTCAAATTGTTTTCCGACATGAGCCTTTTGATGTAGACGTTTATGCTACAGGAAATTGTATTTCCTTAGTTAAGTATATTTACTTTGCTGTTTAATAAATTACCATTAGTAACATTTGACTAAATGTTCAACTATACTCAACATATTTCTAAATAGTAAACTAATTTGTCTAAACTTTTTTATTTTTATAAACATGTTTAAAACATTGTGTAAATATATCTTTCATATAGGCCTACACAAGAGCTCGAGTCGATCACGAAAATATTTTTAACTTGTATCATTGTGTTATACCTTTCGTTATTCTCTATTTATACTACCTTGATACGTTTTGTTGTGTCATATCTTATTAACCCTGATATTTCACTAATTATCACACATAATTTACTCCTCTCTTTCTTACAATTATGGTTTACTTGAAGTAAGAGAATTTTAGCGCAGTCTACTAAGATATATGGTTAGGCTATAGGGTAAAATGGAATCTCCTATAACACGAACAAGTTTGATAAAACCATTTAGTTGGACGGAGACTTCTGTATTGTAAAAACATTTCGATTATTTTTACAAACTGTAGATCAAAATTAATTAATGAGATGTTCTAAAAAATTAAAAAAAACTTCATAAAAATCTATCATCAAAAGCAGTTCAGTTATTTTATGGATTTCTGTAAAAATATATATAATACTATATTCTGGTATTTTGTTCATTATATGTATCTTTTATGAATAATGTTTGCTCTTTTGAAATTAAAATGTATAAAACAGTTTTAAAAATATTTGCTGTGCCTCCAGATACTAATTTATAAACTGGATTCAGCAAAATAATCGGTAGCTAATGATTTAGAAATGTCTATGTTTATTTTCTTTAGATTACATGTAATAATGCCAAACTTTACAGTCCTAGAAAATAAAGTTTTTAAATTTTGTTTATGTATCTTACCTCAAAAAGCTATATTGTTGTCGATAATGCTTTGAAGAAGTGTAAGAATTGTTTCTTCAAAGCCTATTACACTTTCAAGGTTTTCTAATTGACTAGTATCTAATTTTGATATGAAATTTTGCCTTTACTCTTCTTGTTATATGTTTTTGTCAATGACATTTCGTTTTCCATGAAAATACTCATAGAACTTTCCTGTTTCTCCCAAATATGAGTAATTTATAAACAAACCAAAGGAAAGATACAATGCAAGCCATGTGTTGCATTGTTTACTTTAGTAATGTTAATGTTTATTGCTTTAAAAAATTTACTCGTTCAAATAAATGATTGTGTCTATGGGACAATATATACACAACAACCAAAGATAGAGACGAAAGAGCTGAAAGTCATGCTCAGCTAAAGGAGTTAATTTGGTCCTTGGTCTAAGAGGAACAACTCTTCATTCAATTTATTCAAACTACATCTAATCGTAAAAAGCAGACTTTAAGGGACGCAACTGCTGAAAACAAAATACAATAGTTCTGAAGGATTTAAAACCCTTAAATTTGTTTTATTTATGTCAATTTACGTCATATGTGGCGGAGCAAATTAATTCAAATACTAAACTTCATTTATCTATGTCAGTTAACACGGGCTTTATAGCAACATAACTTTAATGTAATTGTTAATTACATAAAAGACCAAAAGCCGACATGTACAATCTGGGATGACAAGATGTTCAGATGCATGGCTCTTTTTCTCGATTTCAATCACGGCAAACACTGTTAAATGAGACTCCAGCGACATAACGAAACTTAAATATGTTGACTCTGAGCCCCGCCCATCCATGACATAGGAGGATTTTGATAATAATAATATGATGAGGTTCCTATCATCTAGTTTAGGTGACTTTAGCTACAAGTAAATTAAACTTTAATCGTGTTTATTAACGATGATATTTTATAAAGGATAAATAATTGTGCTTTTATGTTAAGCTCGTGTGAAGAAAACATCCATTATCAAACGCGAACTCCATTTTCGGAAACAAAACAATTGAGATCTTACAATTAAACAATGCTTTTGTTTATAAAAAAGTAGATAGGCTAAACAGACTTTGAAAACTTATTACAAGGACAGACATTATATTATTTAAAAGATTGTACCTACACGTGTGACAGGTGGCATATGAGACTGTTTATATTTTTTCTTTTTCTGGTCTGGTTCCGAACTAGTACTAGTATCTAACATTTACAATAAGAGACAAAGATGCATTATGGCGTTGCCTTTGTTAGTCAATATTCCTTATATGGTAAATTACGAATATGAGTCATACTTATATCTGTGTCATGTCACATGTATTAGCATAACATGCTATTTTACTTCATTTTCCAAGGTTAACAGCTCACTGTTAAGACAAGAATTTGCTAATTTAAAAATAAGAAATGTAACGTTTTGGTCAAATTGCTGTAACTATCTCAGATTGCAGCATGTATAATGAATTTCTCTGTAATCATTAGGATATATATAATTTGTAAAGATATGGGGAAACTCTGTTAGGAAGGCAAATTCTAGAAACATGAGACCGACCAACATGACGAATGCTATATGGGAAAGTGTCAGTGCGACCACCCAATTGTCAAACTTATATGCATTCATCACATATTTTCAACAGTTTATATCTTAATTGATTTTATTTGAGACATGGTGTATATCCAACCCTTTTTCTTCCAGAAACATAACGCAGTTATTTCTGACAAAAAATCTAGCTAAAGCATTGGTATTGTTCATTGTAAATCAAGTTATATATTCAGTCCATACTGTACACGTCGTCGATATTTGTGAGCAAATTCTTATATCATATGTTCGTCGACGAGCTGTACCAGTGTCTATGTCAATTGTTCTGCAAAACATATAGCAGTTGATAGCGCTTTAACATATGTAAATGTCTTTGAAGATATCGTAGTTTTTTAATCCTGTCTTAACTTTGTAACTTCTTGTTTTTGTTATGTTATATGCACATGTGTGTGTGACTATATGCGCAACCCTATGTGTGAATACGTGTGTCGCGAGTGCCTGTTTGCAAGAATTTGAGCAATAAAGTTTTCGTTTATTTATACTCATAGTTCTTTATGTCAATTGTACTATTTTAAAACTACTGTATATCCTATCTGAAAAGACCGATAACTCTCCTGCTATGTAATTTCATGTACATGGTTTCTGGTTATGTAATCTATTTTAATAAACTATACTATTTTATTATTTTGCCCATGTTTTCCTTGAACGTCAGATAGAAAATGAATCAATAAGGTTAAAGTATTATAATATTAGTCTTGTTTTTGGCCCTTAACGATACAAGACGACGATACTGATGATGCTGATGCTGATGATGATGGACGATGATGATGATGACACAAAGACAGAAGCATGCATTTAAAAATGATATCTAATTGATTGATATAACAATCCATTGAAAAGCTTGAGCACCTTTGAAAAAAAAACATCAAATATAAAATTTAGCATATTTAATATAAAGTGTATTAATATATCTTCTTACAAGGGAGATAATCATAACATTTCAAAACACTAATATATGTGCTTAACAGATAAATATGTGCTTAACAGATAAATATGTGCTTAACAGGTAATTAATTTGCTTTTATACAGGTTATCTGGAATAATAAAAAAGGTTAAATTAGTAACATTTGTCAGAGAGTTCCCGACCAAACGTCGAGAAACGGCTCAATGTGCTTCGCACATGTTTAGCGTGATTATGGACAAAATCAATTAAGACACAGCTAAGTTCTTCATGCGTACAAAACCCATAAAAAGGTATATGTTTACATCTAATCTTGCCCAATAAACAATACGTGAGTGTGTTGCCATATCAGTAAAATATATATGATGAGTAATTGTGCTGTAAATTTACTGTTAATTTATACAACTAGTGATTTGTTGCTGTAAATTTCTAAATGGTTAACTTGACAGGCTATAAAGTAAGTTTGTAGTTTGATGTAGGTTTAATGTAGTTTTATTTTACCTTAATAAAAT
>CM017570.1:5766477-5848977 GCA_007844125.1 Sinonovacula constricta | reverse complement strand
GGTATCTGGACGGTAAAGACATGTAAGTATATGTAGGTATCTGGACGGTAAAGACACGTAGGTATATGAAGGTATCTGGACGGTAAATACATGTAAGTATATGAAGGTATCTGGACGGTAAAGACACGTAAGTATATGTATGTATCTGGGGGCGGGTAAACACGTGAGTATATGTAGGTATCTGGGGGGCGGGTAAACACGTGAGTATATGTAGGTATCGGGGGGGGGGGGTAAAACACGTAAGTATATGTTGGTATCTGGACGGTAAAGACACATAAGTATATGTAGGTATCTGGACGGTGAAGACACGTAAGTATATGTAGGTATCTGGACGGTAAAGACACGTAAGTATATGAAGGTATCTGGACGGTAAAGACACGTAAGTATATGTAGATATCTGGACGGTAAAGACACGTAAGTATATGTAGGTATCTGGACGGTAAAGACACGTAAGTATATGTAGGTATCTGGACGGTAAGGACACATAAGTATATGTAGATATCTGGACGGTAAAGACACGTAAGTATATGTAGGTATCTGGACGGTAAAGACACGTAAGTATATGTAGGTTTCTGGACGGTGAAGACACGTAAGCATATGTAGATATCCGGGCGGTATAGACACGTAAGTATATGTAGGTATCCGGACGGTAAAGACACATAAGTATATGTAGGTATCTAGGCGATCAAACACGTAAGTATATGTAGGTATCTGGGGGGTAAAACACGTAAGTATATGTAGCTATCTGGGGGGGGGGGAACACGTAAGTATATGTAGGTATCTAGGGGGTAAAACACGTAAGTATATGTAGGTATCTAGGCGGTAAAACACGTAAGTATATGTAGGTATCTGGGGGGGGGGGTAAAAGACGTAAGTATATGTAGGTATCTAGGCGGTAAAACACGTAAGTATATGTAGGTATCTGGGGGTGGGTAAAACACGTAAGTATCTGTAGGTATCTGGACGGTGAAGACATTTAAGTATATCTAGTTACCTAGGGGTGAAAACACGTAAGTATATGTAGGTATCTGAGGGGGGGGGGGGTAAACACGTAAGTATATGTAGGTATCTGGGCGATAAAACACGTAAGTATCTGAAGGTATCTGTACGCGGTGAAGACATTTGAGTATATCTAGCTATCTGGGGGTAAAACACGTAAGTATATGTAGCTGTCCGGACGTAAATATACGTATTATATGTAGTCATCTCAACGGTAAAGACACGTAAGTATATGTAGGTATCTGGGCGGTAAAAACGCGTAAGTATATGTTTTTGTCCGGACGGTAAAAACACGTATGTATATGTAGCTATCTGGACTGTAAACTGGCACGTAAATATATATATATATATATATATATATATATATATATATATATATATATATATATATATATATATATATATATATATATATAATATATATATATATATATATCTATATATATATATATATATATATATCTATATATATATATATATATATATATATATATATATATATATATATATATATATATATATATATATATAGGTTGACAGACTGCAATCATTTGCAATCATTTGGTAACAAGTATTTGGCCTGCGATGCAAACGATATGGCTCGTAAGATGTAAGAGCGACCGGGAAATAATAGTTTTCTTTTGCTTGCATGAATATTTATTAAGCAACGATGAGTTTTTATTTAACTACTTACAAAATATTTGTTGTTTAAAATGCGAGTAGGTCTTCCTGCGAAACAATTTGTTATCTTATAAATCATACGTTATGGTAAGAACGTCGAACAAGTTTTTGCGATGTTTGTCTATGTCAACTAAAATCTACAGCTGACTGTAAACATCAAGATAATGGATGAGCAACCGTGACTGTATCAGTTGAGATCAGTTATTTATTGTTGGCATTTTATCCGTGGCCACCTGCATACAGCGGACTATCTGTTTAAGAACATCTTATTATCCTGGTTATATAGTGTAAGACCAGCTGAAATGAACGAACATTCAAATCCCGATTGAAACGTAGGATATAGAGCTAGCATAGCGTCATAGAGTTATTTGTAACAATCTTGAACGTTCTTGATCACCTTTACACAGCGTGAAGACATTTACATGAACACCTCTATACATTTAATCTTTAGCGTGAGACTAGTTATCGAGGGTTTTAATGAACGGCAGCTTGTGTATAATGTTAAGTGCCCGCAAAACGACTTGCCAAACGATTGTGCAGGGAGAGGAAGTAGACAATTTTGAGGGTGTATAAGAAGAACATACCGATTATGATCATGGTATACGCAGAAGAACTAGAAATTGCTTGCCGACGTGATATAAACAGTAGAACTCGAGATTGATTGTGGACCTGGTTTATACAGAAGAGCTATAGATTGATTATTGGCTTGGTATTAACAGAATAACTAGATGTTGGTTGTGGGACTGGTATAAACAGTAGAACTAGATATTGGTTGTGGGCCTGGTATAAACAGAAGAACTAGATATTGGTTGTGGCACTGGTATGAACAGTAGAACGTGAGATTGATTGTGGGCCCCATATAAACAGAAGAACTAAATATTGAGTGTGAACCTGGTATAAACAGACGAACTCAATACTGAGTGTGAATCTGGTATTATAAGTTATAAAATCATGTACATGTTGAAATAAAAGTATGCAGAATAAGAAATAAACTTTGATAATATTTTTAAACAAGTATACCAGGAACATGCAAATAAAACGGAGAATAATAGAGAAATTAATTATATCTCGCGACATTTATGTTCATAGTATCATAGCGAATATAATGCATTGAAAGTGTAGTGTCCAATTGGGATGGGCAGCGGAAGCACTTGATATTAAGTTGTACATAAATAAATGAACTGTCCTCTCAGCGTTGATAACCAATATGTTGCAAATACTTAACCACTGCTATTGTGACACGGATAATTATGTTGGAAGGGCGTTTAAGCCACAAATAATCTTATTACATAAACATCAGTGTATAAAGTAACGTCAACCTATGGTCCGTACCATTGACTATCACCGAGAAGAAATTTTCGCCTATCTGGACAACTTGTGTTCGCTCCGAAAATGTGATACTTGAACACCAAGTCAAAAGACAAATTTTAACGAAAGGACTTTTCAACAAACGACAACTTTATCAAGAGCATGACAATGTGGCTAATATTTGCTGCAATCATCGTTTGCCAAACAGGTATGGTAAAGCACAGGTTCAGGTCATTGCGACAGAAAATATCCAGGAATAAATACAATGTAACTGCATATTTATTACGATAATATTTAGCTTATTTCATAACAGAAATACAATTGTTTATCCAAAAATAAAGATAGAAAAACTGATTATGATATTGGTTATAATGGATTCGTTTTATATATTTGTTATTGTTTACAAAACAAAGCCTTCGCTGATTTTTAACTACATGATATTTTATGCTTAGTTTGAAGCATCAGGGTTTTGAAGAAAGGAAACTTCGCATAATCAATTCTTACGCGAGGTCCTGATAGGAACAAAATCCAAGATTTTTGAAAACTTTAAATATTTTCCTTGTTGATTGCTTCTTTGTTCATGTAAACTGTTTATTCACAAAATATAACATGTCAATGAATAAAGTATGTTTTCTATGCTAAGGTAATTAATATTACTCATGCTTCATTATACGGTATAAAATAACAATTGTGAATATGAAACAGAATGAACCAACAATTTGAAAACAAGAGTGACAATCAGGCCTAGTAACTAAAGTAGTGCGCATATTTTCAATAGACTTCCCAGGCTCTATCCTGTTCAAATGTTTTTCCAAAGTGAAATGCTTAAAGGCACCTTATTCTATAAATAATGCACGAATCTCTATACAAAATAGATAGTGTAGTCTTTTGTTAAAGTTGGGATCAAGCGAATGTTGTTGGATAATAACTAGTCTTGTAGACAATATTCCAATGTTTGTGCTTATGGTTTTGGACAGTGTTGTTGCAACTGTGTAGATGGATACTACGATGGGAAATACCGTTGTTTATGCTATTATGTAACATTCAAAACTGTTGTCTCCGTGTGGATGAGAATTGAAATGCTAGGTAACCATTTAAATAAAGAATATATAATACAAAGTCCTATGAGCATTGCAACATATACAAAAAATGAAAAGACAAAGGGCCAAGGTATTCACATACACGCCAAATGTACAAGTGAAAACAAATCTGTGATGCGTCATTTAACAATAAGAGCAAACCCGACAGTTACCGCCTTGGAACGGTCAGCCGGCAACATGGACCGACTAGGGTGCTTAAACCGGTTTTACAGAGCTCTAACCTCGCACTTCCTGATGGGTTTCTCGAATGCTTGCAATGAAAAGAAAACCGATCCATTTGAATCATCAGTTTATATAAACAGTTGAAGAGTAATGAAAAACTTGAAAACATTCCTTGCTAAATGTACTTACTAAAAACTACCGGACCTAGTAGCGCAATCGGTAGAGCGTCGGCTCGGGGTACGAGAGGCCCCGGGTTCGATCCCGGGCCGCGACATACCATAGTCGTTAAAAATGGCAGTGGTATAGCTCCCTTGCTAACGCTCAAGCATATATAAGGGTAATTCCACGACTGGTTGGCCCGGTGTCAGGATAATGTGACTAGGTGTGTTATCATGCCAGGTGTTCGCGGCATGCTATACACAGTGAAGGCAGCGCTATATCTGCTACAATTGGACACCGTCTCCAGATAACTAAAATACTGTTGGTGAGACGATAAACCTAATAAACAAACAAACTTACTAAAAACTACTATGTTAGGAAAAGTTTTTTTATGGCAAAATTCAGAGAGACTAAACAATGTTGGGATGTAAATACACACTCTCTTGCACATATGCGTTACTGACGTTAAGCACGAATACACGGTTGAACTTAAGAACCGTCTTTGAAAACGTGTATACTTTTTACTATGGTCTAATAGAACAAAGAACTCTCTGTTTATACTAGATACACAGCATAGCTTATTTTTTATTTCACTGATTCATGTAACTGACAGGAGAGCCCACACATGGCTAATATGGGTTTATAATACGTTTATGGTTCCTTTGTGGACAAAACCGACCTGTTTTCCCTTTTAATCCGCTAATTGTTGCTTAATATTACTTCTTGTCTTTTAGGTATTCACCGCTTGTTTTGTTGTAAGCATATCATATCTAAATTGTTTCTGCCCAAAGACAAAGCAACACGAAATTATTGGTGTATTTCATATGGCAGTGGGCATGTTGGATCTGTACTCTCAAATGCATATATAATAATTTCATTGTATATGTAATTTCTACACCTCTTACTGCTTTCTTCTGCACACATGTGTACCGTTATGCAGATGAATCTCCATATGTGTGGAACTACTGATTATCTTAAATAATATATTCAAAGTGTTCAAACTGTATTTTACAGGTCATATTGAAACCAATTGTACCAACTGTCCATATGATTGTGACAATAATGGCAAGTGCTATACGTGTCCCGATAATTGTGAGAACTGTACATACAGCAGCAGTGGATTGTCTTGTGGCTCTTGTAAATCTGGATATTATGGACAACAGTGTAATTATAACTGTTCACGGAATTGTAAAGACAGGGTATGTAATAAAGACAATGGAGCGTGCAATACAGGTTGTGCTAGTGGCTTTCGTGGGCATGAGTGTGATCGAAATTGTTCAATGGGGTGTCAACAAAAGGAATGCAAACAAGAGAATGGTGTTTGCAGTCATGGATGTGTTGCTGGTTATTACGGGCATGATTGTGATCAAAATTGTTCACATGGTTGCCAAGATACGAAATGCAATCAAACCAATGCCGTTTGCAGTAAAGGATGTATTGGTGGTTTTTATGGACCTTTATGTAATGAGTCGTGTTCGAAGGCGTGTCGTCTTGCAGCATGTCACCGTATAAATGGAACATGCATGCATGGATGTGTTGAGGGATATTCTGGCGAGACGTGCCATCAGTGTCATGACTGCACCAAAGGTATTCTTGTTGTTTGTAAAATTTGTGTTTGCTTAACTAAAAGTTATTATAGAATAAGCCATTTCTGTTTTATCGAATCATAGTATAATCTAAGGATCAGTGTGTTTGCTTAATCGAATGTGATTCTCGAGTAAGCGTGTCCAATTTTAGATTTATATGATGACAGTTTAATCTAAGGACCGGTGCCGTAGCAGCACACAAGTTATTAATTTATTCAAAAATACTAAATAAACAACGTTCGTAGAAGCATTCAACAGAAGAAAGTGAAAATTGTCGTTGTCATCATGTACACATTTATCAGTTGATAAAATCTTAAAAGCATTTTATTTTATCCTATTGTAAAATTACTTGAATCAATCGATTAACATGATATCTGAGACAATATTATATTTATTAAAGTATCGTTTCTTGTTTTGAAGGAATACAACTGTTTCAACAGTTGGTAACAGGTGTTCTGGTCGTATAATCTTCATCTAACTCTCCAAATTCCACATCGGTCTTGTAGAATTATACGCTCTGCGAATACGCGACAATCATTCATCAATAGTTAGCCTGTACGTCTGATAGTGACACAATAATTTATGTATGTTTGTGTGTGGCTCGTATGGTTATATGCATCAATTACACCTAAATCTGTCCAGACTGCTGTAAAAAGAAGTTTTTAGTTATAATCAAACAACAATTTAAATCATTGTGTTTTGTATCTTTAGAAATGGTCACACCCCTAGACAAATCAAACCTTTGTCAAGAGATCGTGGGGTCGATCCTTGGTCCTGCGATCGTGGGGTCGATCCTTGGTACCGCACTACTAATGGTTGCTGCAGCTACAACGATCCTTCTGGTTAGGTAAGCGACAGTTCTTGTGTTTGTGGTGATATATAGACGTTATCGGTGTTTGCGTTTAGTATGTCCTTCGATGCCATTGTAATTCGCTTGGAAAAGTGGTTTGAAAATATTAACAAAGGAAATGTAAAGATGATTTTCAGTATTGGAGCTGCAATGTTTTTAGAAGTTGTTTATTTTTATTTTGTTCTTTTGTTACTATTTTGTGCTCTTTAATGGTAGAAAAAAGAATATCAAATTATGAATTATTGGTACCTATATCTCATCTTTAAGGAGGAGGTGTTCGAGGCGAGCACCCTCTTCTGGGAGCTCGAATACCGACAGAAGATATGATTATATACTGGATATACCACCAGGAGAACTGACACACAATGCTGCCGTTGATGAGGGGCACAGGGTAAACACAATTTCTGGAAGCGTGCATACAGTGGGTCTGTATGCTAATACCCTAGATAGAACAAAAGCTAATCCTGATCAGAATGCTTCGCTTATTGTGGAGCGAGGAACGTACGAAACACTTGGTAATCCAGACTATGATGACAATGTGCATGTATATAATACGGCAGTCTGATGGGTTTTCTGGCTACAGTTGTCAGTCCAGTTGTTTCGATATTTGCTAGACTAATCACTTGTGTTTCAGTTTGCAAAGTAGCAAAACACCACAATGCAAGTTTTCAGTTTCAAAGAATATCCGGAGTCAGCATTTTGATTCCAGATTGCATCTAAACGTTTATTTTGTAATTTTTTTTTTTTTAAATTTTCTGTAAAAATAACTAACCAACTAGTCCTATACACATAGGCAAGTTTTTTTTGCCTTGCATTTATTATAAATAACATATTCAATAATTTTAGATGATGAATGTCACATAACCTCTTAGGTCAAATAGAACCTAGCAAGAATGAAAGCATTTAAATGCTAACGACAAAAACAACAACACCAACAACAAACCCCAAAAAAAAAAAAAAACAACATGTCACGGGTTTACTACATTATGTTTTATTAATAATAGAAACACAGTATATTGACAACATCTGATATCTATAAATGATGAACAATAGCTTTCCCTGACTTTTTAGTTTCCTTGTTATTTCCGGATGTAGCGTTGATTTGTATTTACACTGTTCAGTTTGTCTATCATGCGTGACTTCATGATTCATTACAATGATAATTTACCAAAAACGTTTTTGTTTATATTCTTCTTAGCATAATGGTCGTTAAATAAAATAGACGAGAGAATATAGTACTGTGACACCGTTAAAATTGAACGGGTGATTCAAGTTATCCCAAAGTCTAATACGTAATGATAGCCATAATTTACACTTTTTTGCTCGTATTGATGACCGAAGAGCTCCGAATATTTACATGTAAACATGAAAATCCCTCATCTCTAATGTCTGTTTAGCGCCATTTGTTGTAACCAAATTGCTAACAGTAGCAGAAAGACCGATTTGTTTTGGGTTTTACTGCACGCCGACACATCATATGGCATACGACGCCGAAAAAGGCCGATTTAACTTTGTAATGTTAGTTGCAACTGCAACCACGCAACATGCTGTTTTGTCTGCGTTAGATACGAATTTATTGTGTCAAAACACAGAAAACGCACACTAGCGGCACACTTTGTTCTCATGTGCAAAGTAATGTATACACTTGTGAACACTCCTAAGTTATTTTGTTAATTGTCTTTTTCATACTGTTTATCTACATTTTTGGAGGAAATAAATATAAAAATTCGTACGTACATACAAGTTGCATTAATAGGGTTATCAAGGTCATGTATACACAATTTATTCTCAGTTTAGAGACTGTCCGTCAGCCAATTTATATATTTAGTAGTCAAAATGCATAACAACAACATTTTAATAACAAGTTAAAAACTGTTTTTTTTTTATTTTTACGTTGCCAAGGCTTTTATCTACTGTACATACTGTACATATGTTTATAGTTTATTTTATTACTAGTTATTATGTATGTATATAAGGTCATTGTATCTGTTTTAACTCCCGATGCAGGTGCTTACTGTTAGTTGTTTCACTTTGACGGGATGTTGTTATTTACACTGTTTGCTAGAAAAACCTTCAGGAAGTGCGAGGTTGGAGCGTTCCACAAACCAGGTTTAAGCACCCCAGTTGGCTCTTTTGCCGATTGACCGTTCCAAGGCGGTAACTGATGGTTTTTCTTTATGTGTGTTATGTCTCGTCTCTGTGTTTTTGTCACATTTGCATTTACCTTGTTTGCCTTTGTCATCTGGTTGATAAAATTTAAATATCTGTGAAAAATTTGATAGGACCTTTTCTTATTTACCAACTAATATATAAAAAAGTCATCCATTTATAAATTATTATCATAAAATAATCAGGTTTTGTGACGTATTCTTTAATAGTAATTTAAATATAATGTACATATCTTAATGTGAATGCATACTTTGACACGATCTGCCTATGTACTGTGTCGAAGTACACCGTTGAATACAAGTGCTGTTTATTTTCCATTTTAGTTTATATCTTTAATTACCTCGTCCTTAGGTGTGTGAGGATAGAGGTCATTCACATCCCTCCACACTGTACGTACAGATGTATCAGTATAGTAAGGAAGTAAAAAGTAAAAATAGACGGATTTTTAAAGATCAAAAGGAAAAGATGCAGAAACAAAAACAATTAAGTATGCTGTTACAATCATGTTATGCATATAGAACATTTTACATGACAAGGGAATTTCTATTCTTCCGAAAATGAAAAAAAAATCTTAAATGTTATACAATATTGCCAGATACGATTAATCTTAGTAGTTTGATATACAGACAACTGAAAAAGTTTACTGATTAAAAATCTCTGTTAAGTATGTTAATCTCTCTTGTTTATTTAAAGATACATTTTACAGACACCACAGTGGGATTTCCTGTGACTCTTGAAATAACGTAATGTCGTTTACAACCGAAAAAATATTTCTTGTCCTCAAGTATTAACATATCTGTTGGATCATTATTTCCCTAATAACTAAGTAAGAATGTAAAATTGTCTTAATCACTTCGAAATTTGTGTTTTGTTTAACATTTCTTTTATGTGTTGGAGCACATCTGGTACTTAATGCACTTAAAATAAGAATAATGTTGCTACTTTCTTTGTATTAAAATGAGAGAATACTAGACTGTAAACAATTATTGTTTTTGACATCAGAGAGTCTATTCCAAGGATGATGTCGTAGGACTAGATTTTATTTGCATATGATTTTTTATCTTAGATACATGATATTTGTAAGTGTAAACTTGATTAATAAATTTCTCAATTCGCATTTTTTAATTCAACGGGCAAAGGGAAATAACCTATCTAGACATACATAGTGACATACTTATTATCTTTTCTCGGGTCATGATCCTAGTAGATCGTTTTTCATTGGCTTATACTTCAACCAATAATCACTCGACAACCGGCCATTTTCAAATTGTTTTCCGACATGAGCCTTTTGATGTAGACGTTTATGCTACAGGAAATTGTATTTCCTTAGTTAAGTATTTTACTTTGCTGTTTAATAAATTACCATTAGTAACATTTGACTAAATGTTCAACTATACTCAACATATTTCTAAATAGTAAACTAATTTGTCTAAACTTTTTTATTTTTATAAACATGTTTAAAACATTGTGTAAATATATCTTTCATATAGGCCTACACAAGAGCTCGAGTCGATCACGAAAATATTTTTAACTTGTATCATTGTGTTATACCTTTCGTTATTCTCTATTTATACTACCTTGATACGTTTTGATGTGTCATATCTTATTAACCCTGATATTTCACTAATTATCACACATAATTTACTCCTCTCTTTCTTACAATTATGGTTTACTTGAAGTAAGAGAATTTTAGCGCAGTCTACTAAGATATATGGTTAGGCTATAGGGTAAAATGGAATCTCCTATAACACGAACAAGTTTGATAAAACCATTTAGTTGGACGGAGACTTCTGTATTGTAAAAACATTTCGATTATTTTTACAAACTGTAGATCAAAATTAAAACATTAATGAGATGTTCCAATAAATAAAAAAAACTTCATAAAAATCTATCATCAAAAGCAGTTCAGTTATTTTATGGATTTCTGTAAAAATATATATAATACTATATTCTGGTATTTTGTTCATTATATGTATCTTTTATGAATAATGTTTGCTCTTTTGAAATTAAAATGTATTAAACAGTTTTAAAAATATTTGCTGTGCCTCCAGATACTAATTTATAAACTGGATTCAGCAAAATAATCGGTAGCTAATGATTTAGAAATGTCTATGTTTATTTTCTTTAGATTACATGTAATAATGCCAAACTTTACAGTCCTAGAAAATAAAGTTTTTAAATTTTGTTTATGTATCTTACCTCAAAAAGCTATATTGTTGTCGATAATGCTTTGAAGAAGTGTAAGAATTGTTTCTTCAAAGCCTATTACACTTTCAAGGTTTTCTAATTGACTAGTATCTAATTTTGATATGAAATTTTGCCTTTACTCTTCTTGTTATATGTTTTTGTCAATGACATTTCGTTTTCCATGAAAATACTCATAGAACTTTCCTGTTTCTCCCAAATATGAGTAATTCATAAACAAACCAAAGGAAAGATACAATGCAAGCCATGTGTTGCATTGTTTACTTTAGTAATGTTAATGTTTATTGCTTTAAAAAATTTACTCGTTCAAATAAATGATTGTGTCTATGGGACAATATATACACAACAACCAAAGATAGAGACGAAAGAGCTGAAAGTCATGCTCAGCTAAAGGAGTTAATTTGGTCCTTGGTCTAAGAGGAACAACTCTTCATTCAATTTATTCAAACTACATCTAATCGTAATAAGCAGACTTTAAGGGACGCAACTGCTGAAAACAAAATACAATAGTTCTGAAGGATTTAAAACCCTTAAATTTGTTTTATTTATGTCAATTTACGTCATATGTGGCGGAGCAAATTAATTCAAATACTAAACTTCATTTATCTATGTCAGTTAACACGGGCTTTATAGCAACATAACTTTAATGTAATTGTTAATTACATAAAAGACCAAAGCCGACATGTACAATCTGGATTAGCGATGACAAGATGTTCAGATGCATGGCTCTTTTTCTCGATTTCAATCACGGCAAACACTGTTAAATGAGACTCCAGCGACATAACGAAACTTAAATCTGTTGACTCTGAGCCCCGCCCATCCATGGCATTGAAGGATTTTGATAATAATAATATGACGAGTTTCCTATCATCTAGTTTAAGTGACTTCAGCTACAAGTAAGTTAAACTTTATTCATGTTTATTAATGATGATATTTAATAAAGGATAAATAATTGTGCTTTTATGTTAAGCTCGTGTGAAGAAAACATCCATTATCAAACGCGAATTCCATTTTCGGAAACAAAACAACTGAGATCTTACAATTAAACAATGCTTTTGTTTATAAAAAAGTAGATAGGCTAAAAAGACTTTGATAACTTATTACAAGGACAGACATTATATTATTTACAATTTTGTACCTACGCGTGTGACAGGTGGCATATGAGACTGTTTATATTTTTTTCTTTTTTTTTGGTCTGGATCCGAACTAGTATCTAACATTTACAAGTTGCCTTTGTTAGTCAATATTCCTTATATGGTAAATTACGAATATGAGTCATAATTATATCTGTGTCATGTCACATGTATTAGCATAACATGCTATTTTACTTCATTTTCCAAGGTTAACATCTCACTGTTAAGACAAGAATTTGGTAATTTAAAAATAAGAAATGTAGCGTTTTGGTCAAATTGCTGTAACTATCTCAGATTGCAACATGTATATTGAATTTCTCTGAAATCATTAGGATATATGTAATTTGTAAAGATATGGGGAAAATCTGTTTGGAAGGCAAATTCCAGAAAAATGAGACCGGCCAACATGACGAATGCTATATAGGAAAGTGTAAGTGCGGCCACCCAATTGTCAAACGTATATGCATTCATCACATATTTTAAACAGTTTATATCTTAATTGATTTTATTTGAGACATGGTGTATATCCAACCCTTTTTCTTCCAGAAACAAAACGTAGTTATTTCTGACAAAAAATCTAGCTAAAGCATTGGTATTGTTCATTGTAAATCAAGATATATATTCAGTCCATACTGTACACGTCGTCGATATTTGTGAGCAAGTTCTTATATCATATAATCGTCGACGAGCTGCACTAACAGCAGTGTCTATGTCAATTGTTTTGCAAAACATATAGCAATTGAAAGCGCTTGAACATATGTAAATGTCTTTGAAGATATTGTAGTTTTTTAATCCAGTCTTAACTTTGTAACTTCTTGTTTTTGTTATTTTATATGCACATGTGTGTGTGACTATGTGCGCAACCCTATGTGTGAATACGTGTGTCGCGAGTGCCTGTTTGTAAGTATTTGAGCAATAAAGTTTTCGTTTAATTATACTAATAATTCTTTATGTCAGTTGTACTATTTTGAAACTAATGTATATCCTATCTGAAAAGACCGATAACTCTGCTATGTAAATTCATGTACATTGTTTATGCTTATGTATTCTATTTTAATAAATTATAGTATTTTATTATATTGCCCTTGTTTGCCTTAAACGTCAGATAGAAAATGAATCAATAAGGTTAAAGTATCATAATATTAGTCTTGTTTTGACCCTTAACGATGCCATACGACGATACTGATAATGCTGATGCTGATGTTGATGATGATGATGGATGATGATGATGATAATGATGATGATGATGATGATGATGATGATGATGATGATGATGATGTTGGTGGTGATTATGCTGATGTTGATGCTGATGCTGATGCTACTGCTGATGATGATGGATGATAATGATGATGATGATGGAAGATGCTGATGCTGATGATGATGATGATGATGAGGATGGAAGATGATGATGATGATGATGATGATGATGATGATGATGATGATGATGTTGATGATGATGATGATGATGATGATGTTGATGATGATGACATAAAGACAGAAGCATGCATTTAACAATGATATCTAATTGACATAAGAATCCATTGAAAAGCTTGAGCACCTTTGAAAAAAACACATATCTAAAATAAAATTTAGCTTATTTAATATAAAGTGTATAAACATATCTTCTCACAAGGGAGATAATCAAAACATTTCAAAACACTAATATATGTGCTTAACAGATAAATATGTGCTTAACAGATAAATATGTGCTTAACAGATAAAGAATGTGTCATTTTACTTTTGGTCATTTTGGTGATTTTACACTTTTTCATATGTTTCTATAATTTATATTTTTTTGCTTGTATACAGGTTATCTGGAATATTAAACAATGTTAAATTAGTAACATTTGTCTGGGAGTACCCGACCAAACGTCGAAAACGGCACAATGTGCTTCGCACGTGTTTAGCGTGATTATGGACAAAATCAATTAAGACACAGCTAAGTTCTTCATGCGTACAGAACCCATAAAAAGGTATATGTTTACATCTGATATTGCCCTTTAAACAATACGTGAGTGTGTTGCTATATAAGTAAACAAAAATTTATATATACACATTTTAACACAGTAAGACCAAATTACATTGTTCATATTAGTACAGTTTGAATTCAATATTTGTTTCAAGAAACTGCGTTCATTCATAAATTATACGCTTATATGTTATAAAAAAGCCATAGCGTTGTTTAGTTTACAAAATGGGACATATGGTATGTTAAAAAAATCATTTAAGAATGAATGACGATTTCTTAACACGGTAAAACATTTAAGCAGTTAAACATAATTTATCTGTCAACAGGATAACTTTGTAAAATTGCGTAACATATGTACGAACAATAAGATCAATTTATCAAACCGAAGATTATATATCTCCATTATAACAGTGTCCAATGTGTGAACATATTGAAAGCTTAACATTTTCTACATTCAGGTCCAAACTAAGCACTAAATATCAAAGCAGATAATGAGATACTATTTAAAGATCAACTTTCAATTATTAGCTTTTTTGTATAATACACCTGAAACATATTTAAGTTAACTTTAAGCCAATGTAAACACAATGCTGCTTTCCCCTCTACCATCCTCCGACCTCACCGATCTTGTCAATGATAATTAATAAAATTCATAAAGTGACAGGAGATAAAAAAAATGAGTGAATTATATTTATATAATCTAATATTGTTTAATAAATGATTAATTTCTCTCATGAAGATAAATGTACATGGTTATAATTTTAAACATTAGAGCATCAAATTGTCAACTTTCAGACCTGTCATTATCACAAACTATTTAATTAAATATTCATGTGAATAGGAACGACACTTATGTCTAATTTAATTAATTTACAATTATATAGTTAAGTGTAAATGTATAAACAAGTCATTTATAGTCATGTAGTTAAAACAACCGGATGAATGCTTTGTAAACTGCAGTGCAATCAAACTGTCTTCATATTAGGGAATCTACATAATAAAGAAGCACTGACATATGTGAGCGCTAAATAAGCTAAGCTTAACACACAGGGAGAAAGTTCTATCATTGACGAATGTGCAATGCTGGTATAAAGGTTTCAAAAGAAATAAAATAAATTTAGGTAGGAAATAGATTTTAAGTTTGCGTGATCTAACGCCCAATATATCACTGTTTTGAGTTCATATGCGTATTAATTTAATCAAGAAAGCTGTAGGAGATAAAATTGAGTGATTAAATTTACGCATCTGAACGACAAACCGTGATATATTAGACATTAGATCAAACAAACTTAAAATATGTTTCCATTCTTACAAGTTCTACAAGAAAATTTGACTTAAAAGGGACACAAATGCGAACTTCAATGCGAACTACAAATTTACGCAATGTGTTTAGGTTATCTCTCTTGTTTGGCTGTTGCGTTTCATCCACATGTACTTCCCAATTATTTTTTTAAATAATATAAACACCCGACGAGATTGCATATTTTATTTATTTATTTTTATCTTTTTAATACTTATGTTATTAGTAAAATAAAACCGTTACTTTCTAAGATATGGTAAAGTTTTAGGCGAAGGCCATGTGAACGAACATTACAACTTATCACAATAGGTCAGGTTGTTCAACAATACGAAAATCATCATAATCCTCCTCTTCCTCCTCCTCCTCATCGTCATCATCATCATCATCATCATCATCATCATCATCATCATCATCATCATCATCATCATCATCATAGTCATCGTCATCATAATCCTCCTCCTCCTCCTCCTCCTCATCGTCATCATCATCATCATCATCATCATCATCATCGTCATCATCATCGTCATCGTTATCCTCCTCCTCCTCCTCGTCATCATCATCATCATCATCATCATCATCATCATTGACATCATCACCGTCAGTTAAACATTTTCTAAAGAAAGAATCGATATCAAGTATCTGGTGTAATGCAAAAAAGATGAAATGCCGTCATATGTCAAAACTTAATATACAATTTTCTAACACAAAGAAAATTTTCAAATTATAGAAAACAACCCAAACCAGCAAAACAAAGTGCAGGATTTTCAAGTGATGATAGGTAAAGAGAAAATAAGTAATGATTAATTGAAAGAGGATATATCCGCAAAGGACATGTTAAAGAAATAAAGCAAACAAAATCCCAAAGTCCTATAAAGGGCACGACAGTATAAATGAACGGACAATGCCATCCGTGACTGTTTAATTTATAGCTATGAAGTCACCGTATACATATAGTCATAATAACTTGTCTGGTCACCAGCAATGTTAACAGCAATGCAAGTTCTTCACTGTTAAAGGGTCAATTGCAAGCAACAATGTACAGGATTGTTACCCTCAATACTGTTTTGGTAAATGTTATAAAATGGTCAGAAAAGTTAGAGAGACCATTGATTGTGTAAGTTGTATATAAAGCATTGTTGTAGTAAGGAAGTAAAGATAAACTGGCTCCTAACATATTATTGTCCCTGCACTAAGACTTGAAGCATTTCCTGCCATCACATCAAAAAGTAGGTATCTGGAGGTAAATACACGTAAGTATATGTAGGTATCGGGAGGGTAAATACACGTAAGTATATGTAGGTGTCTGGACGGTAAATACACTTAAGTATATGTAGGTATCTGGAGGGTAAATACACTTAAGTATATGTAGGTATCTGGAGGGTAAATACACGTAAGTATATGTAGGTATCTGGACGGTAAAAACACGTAAGTATATGTAGGTATCTGGACGGTAAAGACACGGAAGTATATGTAGGTATCTGGACGGTAAATAAACGTAAGTATATGTAGGTATCTGGACGGTAAATACACGTAAGTATATGTAGGTATCTGGACGGTAAAGACACGTAAGTATATGTAGGTATCTGGACGGTAAATACACGTAAGTATATGTAGGTATCTGGACGGTAAAGACACGGAAGTATATGTAGGTATCTGGACGGTAAATGCACGTAAGTATATGTAGGTATCTGGACGGTAAAGACACGTAAGTATATGTAGGTATCTGGACGGTAAATACACGTAAGTATATGTAGGTATCTGGACGGTAAATACACGTAAGTATATGTAGGTATCTGGACGGTAAAGAAGCATAAGTATATGTAGATATCTGGACGGTAAAGACACGTAAGTATATGTAGGTATCTGGACGGTAAATACACATAAGCATATGTAGGTATCTGGACGGTAAAGAAGCATAAGTATATGTAGGTATCTGGACGGTAAAGACACGTAAGTATATGTAGAAATCTGGACGGTAAAGACACGTAAGTATATGTAGGTATCTGGACGGTAAAGACACGTAAGTATATGTGGGTATCTGGACGGTGAAGACGCCTAAGTATATGTAGGTATCTGGACGGTAAAGACACGTAAGTATATGTGGGTATCTGGACGGTAAAGACACGTAAGTATATGCAGGTATCTGGACGGTAAAGACACGTAAGTATATGTAGGTATATGGACGGTAAAGACACGTAAGTATATGTAGGTATCTGGAGGGTAAATACACGTAAGTATATGTAGGTATCTGGACGGTAAAGACACGTAAGTATATGTAGGTATCTGGACGGTAAAAACAAGTTAGTATATGTAGGTATCTGGAGGGTAAATACACGTAAGTATATGTAGGTATCTGGACGGTAAAGACACGTAAGTATATGTAGGTATCTGGACGGTAAAGACAAGTAAGTATATGTAGATATCTGGACGGTAAATACACGTAAGTATCTGTAGGTATCTGGGGGCGGGTAAACACGTGAGTATATGTAGGTATCTGGGGGTAAAACACGTAAGTATATGTAGGGATCTAGGCGATTAAACACGTAAGTATATGTAGGTATCTGGAGGGTAAAACACGTAAGTATATGTAGGTATCTGGAGGGTAAAACACGTAAGTATATGTAGCTATCGGGGGGGGGGGGGTAAACACGTAAGTATATGTAGGTATCTAGGGGATACGTAAGTATATGTTGGTATCTAGGCGGTAGAACACGTAAGTATATGTAGGTATCTGGGTTGGGTAAAACACGTAAGAATCTGTAGGTATCTGGACGGTGAAGACATTTAAGTATATGTAGGTATCTGGGGTTGAAAACACGTAAGTATATGTAGGTATCTGGGGGGGGGGTGTAAAACACGTAAGTATATGTAGGTATCTGGGCGATAAAACACGTAAGTATATGTAGGTATCGGGGGGGGGGGTGAAACACCTAAGTACCTGAAGGTATCTGGACGCGGTGAAGACATTTAAGTATATCTAGCTATCTGGGGGGTAAAACACGTAAGTATATGTAGCTGTCCGGACGTAAATATACGTATTATATGTAGTCATCTCGACGGTAAAGACACGTAAGTATATATAGGTATCTGGGCGGTAAAAACGCGTAAGTATATGTTTTTGTCCGGACGGTAAAAACACGTATGTATATGTAGCTATCTGGACTGTAAACTGGCACGTAAATATATATATTGATGTATACATCTGGACGGTGAAGACACGTAAGTATATGGATGTATCTAAACGTAATGTCACGTGAGTATATGTAGACATTTGGACGTAAATATACGTAAGTATATGTGGTCATCTCGACGCTAGAGACACGTAAGTATTTGTAGGTATCTGGACGGTAAAGAAGAGTTAGTATTATATAATAAGATGCTTATTTCATCATCTTGCGGATTTTGTTCAGGTTTGATTTAATAGGTATACAAGTATATACAACACACACCATCTACATACATCCATATGGTCAGCACTTCGACATAAATATAAGTATTTTTTTTAATAATATTCAACATAATTTGGTGTTTCACTAATTGTTTTACTCATGTTTACAGTCAATTGTGAAGTTTGTTTTTTGCAGAATATCATTGTTAAAATGAGATTACACATTGCACAATAAGACTAATAAACTTTATTTATTTATTTATAAAAATCATGAGAATGTATTGTAAAATTTGAATGAGCACGTTTAAGGGTCAGTATAAACACTATGTTACTGGAAACTGCACACACATATTTAAATACATGTAGATATATTACACGAAGATAGAAAGTATATTATATATATATATATATATATATATATAGGTTGACAGACTGCAATCATTTGCAATCATTTGGTAACAAGTATTTGGCCTGCGATGCAAACGATATGGCTCGTAAGACGTAAGAGCGACCGGGAAATAATAGTTTTCTTTTGCTTGCATGAATATTTATTAAGCAACGATGAATTTTTATTTAACTACTTACAAAATATTTGTTGTTTAAAATGCGAGTAGGTCTTCCTGCGAAACAATTTGTTATCTTATAAATCATACGTTATGGTAAGAACGTCGAACAAGTTTTTGCGATGTTTGTCTATGTCAACTAAAATCTACAGCTGACTGTAAACATCAAGATAATGGATGAGCAACCGTGACTGTATCAGTTGAGATCAGTTGTTTATTGTTGGCATTTTATCCGTGGCCACCTGCATACAGCGGACTATCTGTTTTTACATGTATTTACATGAACACCTCTATACATTTAATCTTTAGCGTGAGACTAGTTATCGAGGGTTTTAATGAACGGCAGCTTGTGTATAATGTTAAGTGCCCGCAAAACGACTTGCTAAACGATTGTGCAGGGAGAGGAAGTAGACAATTTTGAGGGTGTATAAGAAGAACATACCGATTATGATCATGGTATACGCAGAAGAACTAGAAATTGCTTGCGGACGTGATATAAACAGTAGAACTCGAGATTGATTGTGGGCCTGGTTTATACAGAAGAGCTATAGATTGATTATTGGCTTGGTATAAACAGATGAACTAGATATTGGTTGTGGACCTGGTATAAAGAGAAGAACTAGAGATTGATTGTGGGACTGGTATAAATATAAGAACTAGATATTGGTTGTGGGACTGGTATAAACAGCAGAACTAGAGATTGATTGTGGGTCTGGTATAAACAGAAGAACTAGAGATTGATTGTGGACCTGGTATAAACAGAAGAACTAGATATTGCTTGTGGGCCTGGTATAAACAGAAGAACTAGAGATTGATTGTGGACCTGGTATAAACAGAAGAACTAGAGATTGATTGTGGTCTGATATAAACAGAAGAACTAGAGATTGATTGTGGGCCTGGTATAAACAGAAGAACTAGAGATTGATTGTGGGCCTGGTATAAACAGAAGAACTAGAGATTGATTGTGGGCCTGGTATAAACAGAAGAACTAGAGATTGATTGTGGACCTGGTATAAACAGAAGAACTAGAGATTGATTGTGGTCTGATATAAACAGAAGAACTAGAGATTGATTGTGGGCCTGGTATAAACAGAAGAACTAGAGATTGATTGTGGGCCTGGTATAAACAGAAGAACTAGAGATTTATTGTGGGCCTGGTATAAACAGAAGAACTAGAGATTGATTGTGGACCTGGTATAAACAGAAGAACTAGAGATTGATTGTGGTCTGATATAAACAGAAGAACTAGAGATTGATTTTGGGACTGGTATAAACAGAATAACTAGATATTGCTTGTGGGCCTGGTATAAACAGTAGAACTAGATATTGCTTGTGGGCCTGGTATAAACAGTAGAACTAGAGATTGATTGTGGGCCTGGTATAAACAGAAGAACTAGAGATTGATTGTGGACCTGGTATAAACAGTAGAACTAGAGATTGATTTTGGGACTGGTATAAACAGAATAACTAGAGATTGATTGTGGACCTGGTATAAACAGAAGAACTAGAGATTGATTGTGGTCTGATATAAACAGAAGAACTAGAGATTGATTGTGGGCCTGGTATAAACAGAAGAACTAGAGATTGATTGTGGTCTGATATAAACAGAAGAACTAGAGATTGATTGTGGGCCTGGTATAAACAGAAGAACTAGAGATTGATTGTGGGCCTGGTATAAACAGAAGAACTAGAGATTGATTGTGGTCTGATATAAACAGAAGAACTAGAGATTGATTGTGGGCCTGGTTAAAACAGAAGAACTAGAGATTGATTGTGGACCTGGTATAAACAGAAGAACTAGAGATTGATTGTGGGCCTGGTATAAACAGAAGAACTAGAGATTGATTGTGGGCCTGGTATAAACAGAAGAACTAGAGATTGATTGTGGTCTGATATAAACAGAAGAACTAGAGATTGGTTGTGGACCTGGTATAAACAGAAGAACTAGAGATTGATTGTGGGCCTGGTATAAACAGAAGAACTAGAGATTGATTGTGGTCTGATATAAACAGAAGAACTAGAGATTGATTGTGGGCCTGGTATAAACAGTAGAACTAGAGATTGATTGTGGACCTGGTATAAACAGAAGAACTAGATATTGCTTGTGGGCCTGGTATAAACAGTAGAACTAGAGATTGATTTTGGGACTGGTATAAACAGAAGAACTAGATATTGCTTGTAGGCCTGGTATAAACAGAATAACTAGAGATTGGTTGTTGGACAGGTATAAACAGAAGAACTAGATATTGCTTGTGGGCCTGGTATAAACAGTAGAACTAGATATTGGTTGTGGACCTGGTATAAACAGAAGAACTAGAGATTGATTGCGGGCCTGGTATAAACAGAACAACTAGATATGGATTGTGGGCCTGGTATAAACAGAAGAACTAGAGATTGATTGTGGGCCTGGTATAAGCAGAAGAACTAGAGATTGATTGTGGACCTGGTATAAACAGAAGAACTAGAGATTGATTGTGGTCTGATATAAACAGAAGAACTAGAGATTGATTGTGGGCCTGGTATAAACAGAAGAACTAGAGATTGATTGTGGGCCTGGTATAAACAGAAGAACTAGAGATTGATTGTGGGCCAGGTATAAACAGAAGAACTAGAGATTGATTGTGGACCTGGTATAAATATAAGAACTAGATATTGGTTGTGGGACTGGTATAAACAGAATAACTAGAAATTTGTTGTGGGGCTGGTATAAACAGTAGGACTGGATATTGGTTGTGGGCCTGGTATCAACAGAAGAACTAGATATTGCTTGTGGGCCTGGTATAAACAGAAGAACTAGAGATTAATTGTAGGTTTGTATGAACAGAATAACTAGAGATTGATTGTGGGTTTAGTATAAACAGAATAACTAGATATTGGTTGTGGGACTGGTATAAACAGAATAACTAGATATTGGTTGTGGGACTGGTATGAACAGTTGAACGTGAGATTGATTGTGGGCCCCGTATAAACAGAAGAACTAGATATTAGTTGTGGGACTGGTATAAACTGAAGAACTACAGATTAATTGTGGATTTAGTATAAACAGAATAACCAGAGATTGATTGTAGGTTAGTATGAACAGAATAACTAGAGATTGATTGTGGGTTTAGTATAAACAGAATAACTAGAGATTGATTGTGGGCCCCGTATAAACAGAAGAACTAGATATTGATTGTGGACCTGGTATACACAGCAAAACTAAATATTGAGTGTGAACCTGGTATAAACAGAAGAACTAAATATTGAGTGTGAACCTGGTATAAACAGACGAACTCAATACTGAGTGTGAATCTGGTATTATAAGTTATAAAATCATGTTCATGTTGAAATAAAAGTATGTAGAATAAGAAATAAACTTTGATAATATTTTAAACAAGTATACCAGGAACATGCAAATAAAACGGAGAATAATAGAGAAATTATTTATATCTCGCGACATTTATGTTCATAGTATCATAGCGAATATAATGCATTGAAATTGTAGTGTCCAACTGGGATGGGCAGCGGAAGCACTTGATATTAGGTTGTACATAAATAAATGAACTGTCCTCTCAGCGTTGATAATCAATATGTTGCAAATACTTACCCACTGCTATTGTGACACGGATAATTATGCTGGTAAGGCGTTTAAGCCACAAATAATCTTATTACATAAACATCAGTGTATAAAGTAACGTCAACCTAGGGTCGGTACCATTGACTATCACCGAGAAGAAATGTTCGCCTACCTGGACAATTTGTGTTCGCTCCGAAAAAGTGATACTTGAACACCAAGTCAAAAGACAAATTTTAACGAAAGGACTTTTCAACAAACGACAGCTTTACAAAGAGCATATCGGATAAAACAATGTGGCTAATATTTGCTGCAATCATCATTTGCCAAACAGGTATGGTAAAGCACTTCTTCAGGTCATAGTGACAGAAAATATCCAGGAATAAATACAATGTAACTGCATATTTATTACGATAATATTTAGATTATTACATAACAGAAATACAATTGTTTATCCAAAAATAAAGATAGAAAAACTGATTATGATATTGGTTATAATGGATTCGTGTTATATATTTGTTATTGTTTACAAAACGAAGCCTTCACTGTTTATTAACTACATGAAATTTTATGCTTAGTTTGAAGCATCAGGGTTTTGAAGAAAGGAAACTACGCATGATTAATTCTTACCCGAGGTCCTGATCAGAACAAAATCCAAGATTGTTGAAAACTTCAAATATTTTCCTTGTTGATTGTTTCTTTGTTCATGTAAACTGTTTATTCACAAAATATAAGATGTCAATGAATAAAGTATGTTTTCTATGCTAAGGTTATTAATATTACTCATGCTTTATTATACGGTATAAAATAACAATTGTGAATATAAAACGGAATGTACCAACTATTTGAAAACATGAGTGACAGTCAGGCCTAAAAACTAAAGTAGTGCGCATATTTTCAAAAGAATTCCCAGGCTCTATCCTGTTCAAATGTTTTTTCAAAGCGAAATGCTTAAAGGTGCCTTATTCTATAAATAATGCACGAATCTCTATACAAAGTAGATAATGTAGTCTTCTGTTAAAGTTGGGATCAAGCGAATGTTGTGGGATATTAACAATATTTCATTGTTTGTGCTTATGGTTCTGGACAGTGTTATTGCAACTGTGTACATGGATACTACGGTGGGAAGTTCCGTTGTTTATGCTTTTATGTAACATTCAAAACTGTTGTCTCGGTGTGGATGAGAATTGAAATGCTAGGTAACCATTTAAATAAGAATATATAATACAAAGTCCTATGAGCATTGCAACATATACAAAAAATGAAAAGACAAAGGGCCAAGGTATTCACATACACGCCAAATGTACAAGAGAGAACAAATCTGTGATGCGTCATTTAACAATAAGAGCAAACCCGACAGTTACCGCCTTGGAACGGTCAGCCGGCAACATGGACCGACTGGGGTGTTTAAACCGGTTTTGCAGAGCTCTAACCTCGCACTTCCTGATGGGTTTCTCGAATGCTAGCAATGAAAAGCAAACCGATCCATTTGAATCATCAGTTTATTTAAACAGTTAAAGAGTAATGAAAAACTTGAAAACCTTCCTTGCTAAATGTACTTACTAAAATCTATCGGACCTGGTAGCGCTATCGGTAGAGCGTCGGCTCCAGGTACGAGAGGCCCCGGGTTCGGTCCCGGGCCGCGACATACCATAGTCGTTAAAAATGGTAGTGGTATAGCTCCCTTGCTAACGCTCAAGCAAATATAAGGGTTAATCCACGACTGGCTGGCCCGGTGTCAAGATAATGTGACTGGGTGTGTTATCATGCCAGATGTTCACGGCATGCTATACACAGTGAAGGCAGCACTATATCTGCCTCAAGTGGACACCGTCTCCAGATAACTGAAATACTGTTGGTGGGACGATAAACCTAATAAACAAACAAACTTACTAAAAACTACTATGTTAGGAAAAGTATTTTTATAGCAAAATTCAGAGAGACTAAACAATGTTGGGATGTAAATACACACCCTCTTGCACATACGCGTTACTGACGTTAAGCACGTATACACGGTTGAACTTAAGAACCGTCTTTGAAAACGTGTACACTTTTCACTATGTTCTAACAGAATCAAGAACTCTCTGTTTATACTAGATCCATAGCATAGCTTATCCTGTATTTCGCTGATTCGTGTAACTGACAGGAGAGCCCACACATGATCATTATGGTCATAACATTTTTGTTTCCTTTATGGGGTGTCTGTATTGTGTATTTGTCTGTGCTTTATTTGATATTAAACTGATTTGATTGAGTCTTCAAAAGCAATCTGTTTTCCCTATCAATCCGCTAATTGTTGCTTAATATTACTTCTCGTCCTTTATATATTCACCGCTTGCTTTGTTGTTAGCATATCACGTCTACATTGTATCTGCCCAAAGACAAAGCAACACGAAATTATTGGTGTATTTCATATGGTCATAGGCATGTAGAATCCGTACTCTCTTAAGCTAATATAATAGTTTTATTGTATTCATACTGTCTGCACCTCATACTGATCAATTCTGCATACATGTGTACCGTTATTTAGATGAATCTCCATATGGGTGGAACTACTGATTTATCTTAATTAATATATTCAAAGTGTTCAAACTGTATTTTACAGGTCATATTGAAACCAATTGTACCGACTGTCCAAATGATTGTGACATTAATGGCAAGTGCTATACGTGTTCCGAGAATTGTGAGAACTGTACATACAACAACAACAGCAGATTGATTTGTGACACTTGTAAAGCTGGATACTATGGACTTCAGTGTAATCATAACTGTTCACAGAATTGTAAAGACAGGGAATGTAATAAAGACAGTGGGGTGTGCATTGCAGGTTGTGTTGTTGGCATTCGCGGACATGAGTGTGATCGAAATTGTTCAATTGGGTGTCAAAAACAGGAATGCATACAAGAAAATGGTGTTTGCAGCCATGGATGTGTTGCTGGTTATTTCGGACATGAGTGTGATCAAAATTGTTCACATGGTTGCCAAGATACGAAATGCAATCAAACCAATGCTGTTTGCAGTATCGGATGTGCTGTTGGTTATCATGGACCTTTATGTAATGAGTCGTGTTCAAAGGCGTGTCTTCATGCAGCATGTCACCGTTTAAATGGAGCATGCATGCATGGATGTGCGGAGGGATACTATGGCGAGACATGCACCAAAGGTAATCTTTTTGTTTAATCGAATGTGATTCTAGAGTAAGCGTGTCCCATTATTGATTGATCTGATGATAGTCTAATTTAAGGACCGGTGCCTTAGAAGCACACAAGTTATTACTTTATTCATTAAAAATAATTAAGCAACGTTCGTAAATGCATTCAACAGAAGAAATTGAAAATTGCCTTTGTCTTCATGTAAACATTTTTCAGTTGGAATGTTGATTTTTGTCATGCAAACAGTAGCTCTCCTTACATGTGTAAGATATGTGAAATTGTTTGCTAAATATGCTGTAAACAAGCATGTAGCGTTGTTGTTATTATGCAACCTGTTGCTGTTAGAAAAAAAAACTGTTGTTGCTATTATTGTTACATGTTAAAAGCATTTTAATTCAACATATTGGAAAATTACTTGCATCAATCGATTGACATCATATCTAACCAAATGTATATTTATTAAAGTATCGTTTCTTACATTTGCCAAACTCTTACATTTGCCAAAGGGGTTTGTAGAAATATACGATCTGCGAATAGGCGACAGTCATTCATATGTAGTTAGCTTATAAGTCTGATCGTGACACGATAATTTATGTATGTTTGTGTGTGGCTCGTATGGTTACATGAATCAAGTACACTTAAATCTATCCAGAGAGTTTATAGATATGATCAAATAACGATTTAAAGGCATTGTGTTTTGTATCTTTAGAAATGGTCACAATCGTTTGGTCGATCCTTGGTCCTGCGATCGTGGGGTCGATCCTTGGTACCGTAATACTAATGGTTGCTGCAGCTACATCGGTCATTCTGGTTAGGTAAGCGACAGTTCTTTTTTTTGTCGTGATATATAGACGTTATAGGTATTTGAGTTTAGTATGCCCTTCGAAGCTATTGTAATTCGCTTGGAAAAGTTGTTTCAAAATATTAACAAAGGAAATGTAAAGATGATTTTCAGTTTTGGAGCCGCAATGTTTATAGAAGTTATTTATGTTTATTTTGTTCTTTTGTTACTATTTTGTGCTCTTTAATGGTAGAACAAAGAATATCAAATTATGAATTATTGGTACCTATATCTCATCTTTAAGGAGGAGGTGTTCGAGGCGAGCACCCTCTTCTGGGAGCTCGAATACCGACAGAAGATATGATTATATACTGGATATACCACCAGGAGAACTGACACACAATGCTGCCGTTGATGAGGGGCACAGGGTAAACACAATTTCTGGAAGCGTGCATACAATGGGTCTGTATGCTAATACCCTAGATAAAGCAACAGATAATCCTGATCAGAATGCTTCGCTTATTGTGGAGCGAGGAACGTACGAAACACTTGGTAATCCAGACTATGATGACAATGTGCATGTATATAATACGGCAGTCTGATGGGCTTTCTGGCTAAAGTTGTCAGTCCAGTTGTTTCGACATTTGCTAGACTAATCACTTGTGTTTCAGTTTGCAAAGTAGCAAAACACCACAATTCAAGTTTTCAGATTCAAAAATAGATTTGAGAATATCCGGAGTCAGCATTTTGATTCCAAATTGCATCTAAACGTTTATTTTGTAAGTTTTTTTTTTAATCTTTCTGTAAAAATAACTAAACAACTAGTCCTATACACATAGGCAAGTTTTCTTTTGCCTTGCAATTATTATAAATAACATATTCAAAAATTTTAGATGACGAATGTCACATAACCTCTAAGGTCAAATAGACAATAAACATCTATAAAAAAATTTACTTCATTTTTTAAATTCTATACATACTACATTTATGGTTATTCTTGCAAAATTTGACCACTTATCCTGCGCTTCTGCATCAAAATGACCCCCAACTTAAGATTTAGGTGAGATCAAAACTGGAAAGTTTTGGGGTTTTACTGCACGCCGACACATCATATGTCATACGATGCCGAAAAAGGCCGATTTAACTTTGTAATGTTAATTGCGTCAGAAGAAAGGCAACATGCTGTTTTGTCTGCGTTAGATACGAATTTATTGTGTCAAAACGCAGAAAACGCACACTAGCGGCACACTTTGTTCTTATGTGCAAAGTAATGTATACAGTTGTGAACACATCTTAGTTATTTTGTAAATTGCAATTTGACCCTAATCATCACACTGTCTGGATTGTATATGTAATTATAGTTCTTTTTCGATTTTCGTTCCCTTTGCTTTGATTTCATTGTATATCTTCGGATTTTTGGAGGAAATAAAGATAAAGAATTCACATGTACATACAGGTTATACTGTTTGGGTTATTGAGGTCATGTTTACGCAATTCATTCTCCGTTGAGAGACTGTCCGTTAGCCAATTTATATTTAGTATTAAACAAACATAACAACGACATTTTAATACTCAGTTAACTAATAATCAAGACGTCATCGATTTATAAATTATTATCATAAAATAATCAGATTTTTGTGACGTAATTTTAATAGTAATTTAAATGTAATGCACATATCATTATGTGCATGCATATTTTGACACGATCTGCCTATGTAGTGTATCGAAGTATACCGTTGAATACAACTGTTTTTTTTTTTCAATTTTATTTTATATCTTTAATTACCTCGTCCATAGTTGTGTGAAGATAGAGGTTATTAACATTCCTTCACACCGAACGTACAGATGTATTAGTATATGAAGGAAGTAAATATAGACTAAAAGGATTTTAAAAACTCAAAAAGAAAAAATGTAGAAATAAAAATAATTTTGTATGTTGTTACTTGCATGTTATGCATATAGAACAATTTACATGACAAGAGAAATTGTATGCTTCCGAAAATGAAAACAATCTTAAATATTACAATATTGCCAGATACGGTGTATCTTAGTAGTTTAATATACAGACAACTAAAATGTTTATTGATTAAAAAACTATGTTAAGTATGCTAATCTCTCATATTTATTTAAGACACATTTTACAGACATCACAGTGCGATTTCCTGCTATTCTTGAAATAACGTAATGTCGTTTACAACCGAATATATATTTATTGTACTCAAGTATTAAAATATCTATTGGATCATTATTTCCATTAAATCCAAGTAAGAATGTAAAATTGTATAAATCACCTCGAAATTTGTGTTTTGTTTAACATTTCCGTTATGTGTTGGAGCACATCTGGTACTTAAATTCACTTGAAATAAGTGTAATAATGCCTCTTCCTTTGTATTAAAAAGAGAAAATACTAGACTGTAAACAATTTTAGTTTTTATAATCAGAGAGTTTATACCAAGAATGATGTGTTGTCTGGAAACATTGTGAATATGAGTCAATAGCATTTTTATAAACAATGCAATAAACAATCAATCATTGCATTTTCAGACTTGTATCCATTTCTGTTGAATTATTGTTTTTTTATCATGTGTATACATTTGATAGTCATGTTTATTGAAAGCTTTTACAATGACAATTGATTCTGAAAAACATTCCATGCAAGGATGTGCACAATTAATCAAACATTACGATCTACTTCCTAGAAAAAGCCGAAATAACTTCTTAAGGCTATTTATTAATAGAAAAGCTTTTTTAAATTTTTTATATGTTCAATATTTTTCTGAGCTGATAAATGTTTATATTTTAATATAAATTTAAGAAGAAGTATACCACTTTTGCGTTACGCTTCACTGTAAAGTAGTTGATTTAGAAAAAAAACCCGTATCATTATAGAAGTGTGGCATGTTCAACACTTTATCAATGTTATAAATATTTATTTTATCTAAAAAGATAGAATACACTTGTAAAACATACTTCCTTAAGCGTTTTTGTCCATTTTGTAACTTCTAGGCTTCAGAATTCATTACCACAATTAAAAGTGGTTTTTCTATATTAATAATTTTATTCGGCCCAAAAGCATCACTTTTTTTAGATATATTTTAGGCAATAAAAATTTTATGTGCTATTGATGAGTCTATACTTAGTAACAACAAAATATTTTATTACTATTGTGGGATTCCCTTCCACATAAAATGTTTTTTATGAGTAGGATAGGACGACCTGTCATTATATTGTTAGAAAGATTTTACAACAGTTATACAGTTAACAGCCAAACATAGAGATGGAAGAGCTGAAAGTCATGCTCAGCTAAAGGGGTTAATTTGGTCCTTGGTCTAAGAGGAACAACTCTTCATTCATTTCACTCAAACGACCTCGAATCGTAAAAAAGCAGATTTTAAGGGACGCAACTGCTGACAACAAAATGCAATAGTAGGCTTTAAACCCCTTGATTTTGTTTTATTTATGTCAATTTACGTCATAATTCGAAAACTTCACTTCATTTATCAGTTGACACTGGCTTTATAGCAATAGAACTTTAATGTATTTGTTAATTACATAAAATACCAAAGCTGACATCTGCAATCTGGATTAGCGATGACAGGATGTTCAGCTGAATGATTCTTTTTCTCGATTTCAATCACGGCAAAAACTGTTAAATTAGACTCCAGCGATATAACGAAACTTAAATCTGTTGACTCTGAGCCCCGCCCATCCATGACATAGGAGGATTTTGATAATAATAATATGACGAGGTTCCTATCATCTAGTTTAAGTGACTTTAGCTACAAATAGGTTTATTAACGTTGATATTTTATAAAGGATAAATAATTGTGCTTTTATGTTAAGCTCGTGTGAAGAAAACATTCACTATCAAACGCGAATTCCATTTTCGGAAACAAAACAAAAAGATCTTACAATTGAACAATGGTTTTTGTTTATAAAAAAGTAGATAGTAGAAAGTAGGCTAAAAAGACTTTGATAACTTATTACAAGGACAGACATTATATTATTTACAATTTTGTACCTACATATGTAACAGGTGGCATATGAGACTGTTCATATTTTTCTTCATTTTTTTTGTCTGAATCCGAACTAGTATCTAACATTTACGCTAAGAGACAAAGATGCATTATGGCGTTGCCTTTGTTACAATATTCCTTATATGGTAAATTACGAATATGAGTCATACTTATATCTGTGTCATGTCACGTGTATTAGCATAACATGCTATTTTACTTCATTTTCCAAGGTTAACATCTCACTGTTAAGACAAGAATTTGCTAATTTAAAAATAAGAAATGTAGCGTTTTGGTCAAATTGCTGTAACTATCTCAGATTGCAACATGCATATTGAATTTCTCTGTAATCATTAGGATATATGTAATTTGTAAAGATATGGGGAAAATCTGTTTGGAAGGCAAATTCCAGAAAAATGAGACCGGCCAACATGACGAATGCTATATAGGAAAGTGTAAGTGCGGCCACCCAATTGTCAAACTTATATGCATTCATCACATATTTTCAACAGTTTATATCTTAATTGATTTTATTTGAGACATGGTGTATATCCAACCTTTTTTCTTCCAGAAACATAACGCAGTTATATCTGACGAAAAATCTAGCTAAAGCATTGGTATTATTCATTGTAAATCAAGTTATGTATTCAGCCCATACTGTACAAGTCATCGGTTTTTGTGAGCAAGTTCTTATAACATATGTTCGTCGACGAACTGCACTAACAGCAGTGTCTATTTCCATTGTTTTGCAAAACATATAGGAGTTGATAGCGCTTTAACATATGTAAATGTCTTTGAAGATATTGTAGTTTTTTGAATCCTGTCTTAACTTTGTAACTTCTTGTTTTTGTTATGTTATATGCACATGTGTGTGTGACTATGTGCGCAACCCTATGTGTGAATACGTGTGTCGCGAGTGCCTTTTGCAAGTATTTGAGCAATAAAGGTTTCGTTTATTTATACTCATAGTTCTTTATGTCAGTTGTACTATTTTAAAACTACTGTATATCCTATCTGAAAAGACCGATAACTCTCCTGCTATGTAAATTCATGTACATGGTTTCTGGTTATGTAATCTATTTTAATAAACTATAATATTTTATTATTTTGCCCATGTTTTCCTTAAACGTCAGATAGAAAATGAATCAATAAGGTTAAAGTATTATAATATTAGTCTTGTTTTTGGCCCTTAACGATACAAGATGACGATACTAATGATGCTGATGCTGATGATGATGGACGATGATGATGATGACACAAAGACAGAAGCATGCATTTAAAAATGATGTCTAATTGATTGATATAACAATCAATGAAAAGCTTGAGCACCTTTGAAAAAAACATATCAAATATAAAATTTAGCATATTTAATATAAAGTGTATTAATATATCTTCTTACAAGGGAGATAATCACAACATTTCAAAACACTAATATATGTGCTTAACAGATAAATATGTGCTTAACAGATAAATATGTGCTTAACATATAAATATGTGCTTAACATATAAATAATTTGTCATTTTACTTTTGGTCATTTTGGTGATTTTACTCACTTTGTCATATGTTTCTATTATTTATATTTTTTGCTTTTATACAGGTTATCTGGAATAATAAAAAAGGTTAAATTAGTAACATTTGTCAGAGAGTACCCGACCAAACGTCGAGAAACGGCTCAATGTGCTTCGCACATGTTTAGCGTGATTATGGACAAAATCAATTAAGACACAGCTAAGTTCTTCATGCGTACAGAACCCATAAAAAGGTATATGTTTACATCTGATATTGCCCTTTAAACAATACGTGAGTGTGTTGCTATATAAGTAAACAAAAATTTATATATACACATTTTAACACAGTAAGACCAAATTACATTGTTCATATTTGTACAGTTTGAATTCAATATTTGTTTCAAGAAACTGCGTTCATTCATAAATTATACGCTTATATGTTATAAAAAAGCCATAGCGTTGTTTAGTTTACAAAAGGGGACATATGGTATGTTAAAAAATTTCATTTAAGAATGAATGACGATTTCTTAACACGGTAAAACATTTAAGCAGTTAAACATAATTTATCTGTCAACAGGATAACTTTGTAAAATTGCGTAACATATGTACGAACAATAAGATCAATTTATCAAACCGAAGATGATATATCTCCATTATAACAGTGTCCAATGTGTGAACATATTGAAAGCTTAACATTTTCTACATTCAGGTCCAAACTAAGCACTAAATATCAATGCAGATAATGAGATACTATTTAAAGATCAACTTTCAATTATTAGCTTTTTTTGTATAATACACCTGAAACATATTTAAGTTAACTTTAAGCCAATGTAAACACAATGCTGCTTTCCCCTCTACCATCCTCCGACCTCACCGATCTTGCCAATGATAATTAATAAAATTCATAAAGTGACAGGAGATAAAATGAGTGAATTATATTTATATAATCTAATATTGTTTAATAAATGATTAATTTCTCTCATGAAGATAAATGTACATGGTTATAATTTTAAACATTAGAGCATCAAATTGTCAACTTTCAGACCTGTCATTATCACAAACTATTTAATTAAATATTCATGTGAATAGGAACGACACTTATGTCTAATTTAATTAATTTACAATTATATAGTTAAGTGTAAATGTATAAACAAGTCATTTATAGTCATGTAGTTAAAACAACCGGATGAATGCTTTGTAAACTGCAGTGCAATCAAACTGTCTTCATATTAGGGAATCTACATAATAAAGAAGCACTGACATATGTGAGCGCTAAATAAGCTAAGCTTAACACACAGGGAGAAAGTTCTATCATTGACGAATGTGCAATGCTGGTATAAAGGTTTCAAAAGAAATAAAATAAATTTAGGTAGGAAATAGATTTTAAGTTTGCGTGATCTAACGCCCAATATATCACTGTTTTGAGTTCATATGCGTATTAATTTAATCAAGAAAGCTGTAGGAGATAAAATTGAGTGATTAAATTTACGCATCTGAACGACAAACCGTGATATATTAGACATTAGATCAAACAAACTTAAAATATGTTTCCATTCTTACAAGTTCTACAAGAAAATTTGACTTAAAAGGGACACAAATGCGAACTTCAATGCGAACTACAAATTTACGCAATGTGTTTAGGTTATCTCTCTTGTTTGGCTGTTGCGTTTCATCCACATGTACTTCCCAATTATTTTTTAAATAATATAAACACCCGACGAGATTGCATATTTTATTTATTTATTTTTATCTTTTTAATACTTATGTTATTAGTAAAATAAAACCGTTACTTTCTAAGATATGGTAAAGTTTTAGGCGAAGGCCATGTGAACGAACATTACAACTTATCACAATAGGTCAGGTTGTTCAACAATACGAAAATGGGAAGGGAAAGTGAAAGGAGGAGTTATTCTTGCAGTAAAATTGTCTCTATTTATGCAGTGATATATCTTTTATTTTTCATCACGGCAAAATGTTTCATATCCGTTTCTACTTGTAAGCTTGAGTACATCGTATCTACCAAAGCAATATCCAGAGACATCATCATCATCATCATTATCATCATTATCATCGTCATCATAATCCTCCTCCTCCTCCTCATCATCATCGTCGTCATCATCATCATCATCATCATCATCATCATCATCATCATCATCATCATCATCATCATCATCATCATCATCATAGTCGTCGTCATCATAATCCTCCTCTTCCTCCTCCTCATCATCGTCATCATCATCATCATCATCATCATCATCATCATCATCATCATCATCATCATCATCATCATCATAGTCATCGTCATCATAATCCTCCTCCTCCTCCTCCTCCTCATCGTCATCATCATCATCATCATCATCATCATCATCGTCATCATCATCGTCATCGTTATCCTCCTCCTCCTCCTCGTCATCATCATCATCATCATCATCATCATCATCATCATCGACATCATCACCGTCAGTTAAACATTTTCTAAAGAAAGAATCGATATCAAGTATCTGGTGTAATGCAAAAAAGATGAAATGCCGTCATATGTCAAAACTTAATATACAATTTTCTAACACAAAGAAAATTTTCAAATTATAGAAAACAACCCAAACCAGCAAAACAAAGTGCAGGATTTTCAAGTGATGATAGGTAAAGAGAAAATAAGTAATGATTAATTGAAAGAGGATATATCCGCAAAGGACATGTTAAAGAAATAAAGCAAACAAAATCCCAAAGTCCTATAAAGGGCACGACAGTATAAATGAACGGACAATGCCATCCGTGACTGTTTAATTTATAGCTATGAAGTCACCGTATACATATAGTCATAATAACTTGTCTGGTCACCAGCAATGTTAACAGCAATGCAAGTTCTTCACTGTTAAAGGGTCAATTGCAAGCAACAATGTACAGGATTGTTACCCTCAATACTGTTTTGGTAAATGTTGTAAAATGGTCAGAAAAGTTAGAGAGACCATTGATTGTGTAAGTTGTATATAAAGCATTGTTGTAGTAAGGAAGTAAAGATAAACTGGCTCCTAACATATTATTGTCCCTGCAATAAGACTTGAAGCATTTCCTGCCATCACATCAAAAAGTAGGTATCTGGAGGTAAATACACGTAAGTATATGTAGGTATCGGGAGGGTAAATACACGTAAGTATATGTAGGTGTCTGGACGGTAAATACACTTAAGTATATGTAGGTATCTGGAGGGTAAATACACTTAAGTATATGTAGGTATCTGGAGGGTAAATACACGTAAGTATATGTAGGTATCTGGACGGTAAAAACACGTAAGTATATGTAGGTATCTGGACGGTAAAGACACGGAAGTATATGTAGGTATCTGGACGGTAAATACACGTAAGTATATGTAGGTATCTGGACGGTAAATACACGTAAGTATATGTAGGTATCTGGACGGTAAAGACACGTAAGTATATGTAGGTATCTGGACGGTAAATACACGTAAGTATTTGTAGGTATCTGGACGGTAAAGACACGGAAGTATATGTAGGTATCTGGACGGTAAATACACGTAAGTATATGTAGGTATCTGGACGGTAAAGACACGTAAGTATATGTAGGTATCTGGACGGTAAATACACGTAAGTATATGTAGGTATCTGGACGGTAAATACACGTAAGTATATGTAGGTATCTGGACGGTAAAGAAGCATAAGTATATGTAGGTATCTGGACGGTAAAGACACGTAAGTATATGTAGGTATCTGGACGGTAAATACACATAAGCATATGTAGGTATCTGGACGGTAAAGAAGCATAAGTATATGTAGGTATCTGGACGGTAAAGACACGTAAGTATATGTAGGTATCTGGACGGTAAAGACACGTAAGTATATGTAGGTATCTGGACGGTAAAGACACGTAAGTATATGTGGGTATCTGGACGGTGAAGACGCCTAAGTATATGTAGGTATCTGGACGGTAAAGACACGTAAGTATATGTGGGTATCTGGACGGTAAAGACACGTAAGTATATGCAGGTATCTGGACGGTAAAGACACGTAAGTATATGTAGGTATATGGACGGTAAAGACACGTAAGTATATGTAGGTATCTGGAGGGTAAATACACGTAAGTATATGTAGGTATCTGGACGGTAAAGACACGTAAGTATATGTAGGTATCTGGACGGTAAAAACAAGTAAGTATATGTAGGTATCTGGAGGGTAAATACACGTAAGTATATGTAGGTATCTGGACGGTAAAGACACGTAGGTATATGTAGGTATCTGGACGGTAAAGACAAGTAAGTATATGTAGATATCTGGACGGTAAATACACGTAAGTATCTGTAGGTATCTGGGGGCGGGTAAACACGTGAGTATATGTAGGTATCTGGGGGTAAAACACGTAAGTATATGTAGGGATCTAGGCGATTAAACACGTAAGTATATGTAGGTATCTGGAGGGTAAAACACGTAAGTATATGTAGCTATCGGGGGGGGGGGGGGGTAAACACGAAAGTATATGTAGGTATCTAGGGGATAAAACACGTAAGTATATGTAGGTATCTAGGCGGTAAAACACGTAAGTATATGTAGGTATCTGGGTTGGGTAAAACACGTAAGTATCTGTAGGTATCTGGACGGTGAAGACATTTAAGTATATGTAGGTATCTGGGGTTGAAAACACGTAAGTATATGTAGGTATCTGGGGGGGGGGTGTGTAAAACACGTAAGTATATGTAGGTATCTGGGCGATAAAACACGTAAGTATATGTAGGTATCTGGGGGGTAAAACACGTAAGTATATGTAGCTGTCCGGACGTAAATATACGTATTATATGTAGTCATCTCGACGGTAAAGACACGTAAGTATATATAGGTATCTGGGCGGTAAAAACGCGTAAGTATATGTTTTTGTCCGGACGGTAAAAACACGTATGTATATGTAGCTATCTGGACTGTAAACTGGCACGTAAATATATATATTGATGTATACATCTGGACGGTGAAGACACGTAAGTATATGAATGTATCTAAACGTAATGTCACGTGAGTATATGTAGACATTTGGACGTAAATATACGTAAGTATATGTGGTCATCTCGACGGTAGAGACACGTAAGTATTTGTAGGTATCTGGACGGTAAAGAAGAGTTAGTATTATATAATAAGATGCTTATTTCATCATCTTGCGGATTTTGTTCAGGTTTGATTTAATAGGTATACAAGTATATACAACACACACCATCTACATACATCCATATGGTCAGCACTTCGACATAAATATAAGTATTTTTTTTAATAATATTCAACATAATTTGGCGTTTCACTAATTGTTTTACTCATGTTTACAGTCAATTGTGAAGTTTGTTTTTGCAGAATATCATTGTTAAAATGAGATTACACATTGCACAATAAGACTAATAAACTTTATTTATTTATTTATAAAAATCATGAGAATGTATTGTAAAATTTGAATGAGCACGTTTAAGGGTCAGTATAAACACTATGTTACTGGAAACTGCACACACATATTTAAATACATGTAGATATATTACACGAAGATAGAAAGTATATTATATATATATATATATATATATATATATATATATATATATATATATATATATATATATATATATATATATATATATATATATATATATATATATATATATATATAGGTTGACACACTGCAATCATTTGCAATCATTTGGTAACAAGTATTTGGCCTGCGATGCAAACGATATGGCTCGTAAGACGTAAGAGCGACCGGGAAATAATAGTTTTCTTTTGCTTGCATGAATATTTATTAAGCAACGATGAATTTTTATTTAACTACTTACAAAATATTTGTTGTTTAAAATGCGAGTAGGTCTTCCTGCGAAACAATTTGTTATCTTATAAATCATACGTTATGGTAAGAACGTCGAACAAGTTTTTGCGATGTTTGTCTATGTCAACTAAAATCTACAGCTGACTGTAAACATCAAGATAATGGATGAGCAACCGTGACTGTATCAGTTGAGATCAGTTATTTATTGTTGGCATTTTATCCGTGGCCACCTGCATACAGCGGACTATCTGTTTAAGAACATCTTATTATCCTGGTTATATAGTGTAAGACCAGCTGAAATGAACGAACATTCAAATCCCGATTGAAACGTAGGATATAGAGCTAGCATATCGTCATAGAGTTATTTGTAACAATCTTGAACGTTCTTGATGATCACCTTTACACAGCGTGAAGACATTTACATGAACACCTCTATACATTTAATCTTTAGCGTGAGACTAGTTATCGAGGGTTTTAATGAACGGCAGCTTGTGTATAATGTTAAGTGCCCGCAAAACGACTTGCCAAACGATTGTGCAGGGAGAGGAAGTAGACAATTTTGAGGGTGTATAAGAAGAACATACCGATTATGATCATGGTATACGCAGAAGAACTAGAAATTGCTTGCCGACGTGATATAAACAGTAGAACTCGAGATTGATTGTGGACCTGGTTTATACAGAAGAGCTATAGATTGATTATTGGCTTGGTATTAACAGAAGAACTAGATATTGGTTGTGGGCCTGGTATAAACAGATGAACTAGAGATTGATTGTGGACCTGGTATAAACAGAAGAACTAGATATTGGTTGTGGGACTGGTATAAACAGAAGAACTAGATATTGGTTGTAGGACTTGTATAAACAGAAGAACTAGATATTGGTTGTGGGACTGGTATAAACAGAAGAACTAGAGATTGGTTGTGGACCTGGTATAAACAGAAGAACTAGAGATTGATTGTGGGACTGGTATAAACAGAAGAACTAGAGATTGATTGTGGGCCTGGTATAAACAGAAGAACTAGAGATTGAATGTGGGGCTGGTAGAAAGAGAAGAACTAGATATTGATTGTGGGCCTGGTATAAACAGAAGAACTAGATAATGGTTGTGGGACTGGTATGAACAGATGAACTAGATATTGATTGTAGGCCTGGTATAAACAGAAGAACTAGAGATTGATTGTGGGCCTGGTATCAACAGAAGAACTAGATATTGCTTGTGGGACTGGTATAAACAGTAGAACTAGAGATTGATTGTGGGACTTGTATAAACAGAAGAACTAGAGATTGATTGTGGGCCTGGTATAAACAGAATAACTAGATATTGGTTGTGGACCTGGTATAAAGAGAAGAACTAGAGATTGATTGTGGGACTGGTATAAATATAAGAACTAGATATTGGTTGTGGGACTGGTATAAACAGAAGAACTAGAGATTGATTGTGGGTCTGGTATAAACAGAAGAACTAGAGATTGATTGTGGGTCTGGTATAAACAGAAGAACTAGAGATTGATTGTGGACCTGGTATAAACAGAAGAACTAGAGATTGATTGGGGGACTGGTATAAACAGAAGAACTAGAGATTGATTGTGGACCTGGTATAAACAGAAGAACTAGAGATTGGTTGTGGGCCTGGTATAAACAGAAGAACTAGAGATTGATTGTGGACCTGGTATAAACAGAAGAACTAGAGATTGGTGGTAGGCCTGGTATAAACAGAAGAACTAGAGATTGATTGTGGACCTGGTATTAACAGAAGAACTAGAGATTGATTGTGGACCTGGAATAAACAGAAGAACTAGAGATTGGTTGTGGGACTGGTATAAACAGAAGAACTAGAGATTGATTGTTTGTCTGGTATAAACAGAGGAACTAGAGATTGATTGTTTGTCTGGTATAAACAGAGGAACTAGAGATTGATTGTGGTCTGGTATAAACAGAAAAACTAGAGATTGATTGTCGGCTTGGTATGAACAGCAGAACTAATTTTGTGGACCTCGTACAAACAAAAGAACTCAATATTGTATTATGAGTTATTTAAAGCATGTACATGTTGAAATAAAAGAATGTAGAATAAGAAATAACCTTTGAAAAAATTAATTAACTAATATTTTTGAACAAGTGTACGAGGAACATGCAATTAAAACGAAGAATAATTAAGTAATTATAGATTATTTATATCTCGCGACATTAATAATCATAGTATCATAGCGGAAATAATGCATTGAAAGTATATTGTCCCATTGGGAAGCGGAAGCACGTCATCTTAATTGTACATGGACAAATGAACTTCCCTATAAGCGTTGAGCATAAATATGTTGCAAATACTTAACCACTGTTATTGTAACGTGGATAATTATACTGGTAGGGCGTTAAAGCCACAAATAATCTTATTACATAAACATCAGTGTATAAAGTAACGTCAACCTAGGGTCCTTACCATTGACTATCACTGACAAGAAATGTTCGCAAATCTGGATAATTTGTGTTCGCTCCGAAAAAGTGATACTTGAACACCAAGTCAAAAGACTTATTTGATTAAACAAACGACAACTTTACCAACAGCAGATCGGATATTACAATGTGGCTAATATTTGCTGCGATCATCATTTGCCAAACAGGTATGGTAATGCAAGTGCTCAGGTCATTGTGACAGGAAATATCCTGGGATAAATACAATATAACTGTATATTTGATACGATTATATTTAGGTTATTACATAACAGAAATGCAATTGTATATCCCAAAATAAAGATAGAAAACTGATTATGAAATTGGTTATAATGGATTCGTGTTATAAATATATATATAAATGTGTTCTATGTTAAGATAATTGATATTACTTATGCTTCAATATACGGTATAAAATAACAATTGTGAATATAAAACGGAATGCACCAACAGTATGAAAACATGAGTGACAATTAATGACTAAATTAAACTAAAGTGGTATGCAAATTTTCAATGAAATTCCCAAGTTCTTTCCTGTCCAAATGTTTTTCCGAAGTACAATACTTTAAGGCAGCTAATTCTATAAATAATGCACGAATCCCTATACAAAATAGACGATGTAGTCTTCTGTTATAGATGGGATCAGGGGAATGTTATAGACTATATTCCATTGTTTATGCTAATGGTTCTGGACAGTGTAGTTGCAACTGTGTACATGGATACTACGGTGGAAAATTCTGTTGTTTATGCTTTTATGTAACATTAAAAACTGTTGTTCCCGTGTGGATGAGAATTGAAATGCTGGGTAACCATTTAAATAAGAATATATAAGACAAGTCCTATGACCATTGCAACATATACAAAAATTGAAAAGACACAGGACCATGCACGCCAAATGTAAAAGTGAGAACAAATCTTTGATGAGTCATTTAACAATAAGAGCAAACCCGACAGTTACCGCCTTGGAACGGTCAGCCGGCGACATGGACTGACTGGGGTGCTTAAACCGGTTTTACAGAGCTCTAACCTCGCACTTCCTGATGGGTTTCTAGAATGCTAGCAATGAAAAGAAAACCGATCCATTTGAATCATCAGTTAATATAAACAGTTAAAGAGTAATGAAAAAGTTGAAAACATTCCTTGCTAATTGTACTTACTAAAAACTACTGTTTTAGGGAAAGTATTTCTATAGCAGAATTCAGAGAGACTAAACAATGTATGTGTGTTTGGAAATGTCGTTATGTGTTTCACTAAATCGTGTAACTGACAGGAGAGCCCACACATGATCAATATGGTTATTACGTTTTTGTTTCCTTTATGGGGTGTCTGTATTGTGTATTTGTCTGTGCTTTAATTGATCTATTAAACTGATTTTATTGAGTCTTCATTGTTTATTTATAGACAAAAGCAATCTGTTTTCCCTATCGATCTGCTATTTCTTTGCTTTCTATTACTTCTTGTCCTTTAGGTATAAGTCGTTTGTTTTCTTGTTAGCATATCATCTATAAATTGGATCTGCCCAAAGACGGAGCAACACGAAATTATAGGTGTATTTCATATGGTGAATCCGTACTCTCTAATGCTAATATAATAGGCTCATTGCATATATACTGTCTACACCACCTACTGTTTACTTCTGCAAACATGTGTACCGTTGTGTAGATAAATCTACATATGGGTGGATGTACTGATTTATCTTATATACTATATTCAAAGTTTATTTTACAGGTCATATTGAAACCAATTGTACCAACTGTCCAAATGGTTGTGACAATAATGGCAAGTGCTATACGTGTCCCGAGAATTGTGAGAACTGTACATACACCAACAACAGCAGATTGATTTGTGACACTTGTGAAGGTGGCTATTATGGACATCAGTGTAAACATAACTGTTCAAAGAATTGTAAAAAGGGGGAATGTGATAAAGTCACTGGAGCGTGCAGTGCAGGTTGTGTTGTTGGCTTTCGTAGTCATGAGTGTGATCGTAATTGTTCAATTGGTTGTCGAAAAAACGAATGCAAACAAGGCAATGGAGTTTGCAGTCATGGATGTGTTGCTGGTTATTACGGACATGAGTGTAATGAAAAATGTTCCATTGGGTGTCAAGATATGGAATGCAGTGGAGACAATGGGATGTGCAGTAAAGGATGTATTGATGGATTTTATGGACCGAAGTGCGAACGACCGTGTTCAATGGGGTGCCAAGATAGTAAATGCAATCAAACCAATGCTGTTTGCAGTATCAGATGTGTTGTTGGTTATCATGGACCTTTATGTAAGAAGGCGTGTTCGAAGGCGTGTCGTCTTGTAGCATGTCACCGTTTAAATGGAACATGCATGTATGGATGTGTGGAGGGATACTCCGGCGAGGCGTGCCATCAGTGTCATAACTGCACTAACGGTATTTTTGTTGTTTGTAAAATTTGTGTTTGTTTAACTGAATGTTATTATAGAATAAGCGTGTACCATTTCCGTTTTATCAAATCATAGTATAATCTAAGGATCAGTGCAATAGCAACACAAAAGTTTAATTGATTTATGAAATTATATTAAAGACAAACATACGCGGAAGCACAACAGATAATGATTGACATATAATATTATGTAACCTGTTGCTGTTCAAATGCATGTATTTGTTACATTGCTACCAAATAACGACTTCGTATAGTTTTTTCGTGATAGAAGACCACGAAAGCATTTCAGTATTTTTATATCTGTGAATAATTTTGTTGCAGAACGGATAGGAACTGGAGTTAAAAAAACTTGTTATTCTTTTCATGTTTTATTGCCTTGAAGGAGATAATCACTGAACTCTCTTTTGGATATTTGTTGTTTAGAAATGGCCGCTCCCCAACACCCTTCCAGCGTTCCTGAGATCATTGGTTTGACTGTTGCTGGGATTATTTTTGTAGCCGCTGCAATTGCCTTGATACTGCTCGTACGGTCAGTAATCTTGCGATTGTTTAACATATGCGGTTATGTTTTGATAACAGAATAATATTTTATTCTGTTTATTCATTGTCATATCTTTTCGAGTTGGGACTTATAGAATCATTTAAATGAAAAAAAGACAAAGAAAAGACAAATGAAATCTTTAAATTTTAACAGATCCATATTTCCATTGTTGGTTCAAAAATTTACACAGAAAAGCAAATTCGTACGTAACTCTGGCAAAAAATAACTGTTTGTTACATTTTGGGAAAGTTTTCTTGACGTTAGAATTTTTTTAACAAGACTGTGCATACAATTAAATTGTAAAAATAAATGTGAGCTGATAATTGACGACTTGTAATAAGTCAGCCCATCACCAGCTGTGTTCAAGTCCATCCAAGTGGGTACGAAAAACCTAATTTGGTGAGGTATTCCAGCCGACCTGCGGGGCGTTGGTGCTTCTACCGACACATTTGTCCGGCATTTTTCTCCTTTATGTATAGGCAGACGTGGTCACTATGATCATAATTGTGTCATTAACATGCACCTGTAATCAAACCATTTCAGGAGAATACACTGCCAGCGAACAACATCTTCCAGAGGTGTTAATTCCGAGCACAAGAATGACAAACGTACCATTCGAAATCCTTCATATGACGCTTCAATTCACAACGACAACACAAACGCCTGCTCAGATGCGAAGCCAGATGGCGCTGACCATGTATACGCTGTCGTTCAGGAAAAGTTTCAGCAAAATCAAATAGGTTTCATTGAGATGGACAAATCTGTCGCAGATAGTAATGTTTACGACGTCACTTCGCCACAAAGACAACCCGAGATATTTCAGCGGTATGCAATGGCGGGAGCAGTACCAACGGGAGACAATACATATAGTCATATAAGTCATGTGAATAATAAAGGACGTTTTGTTGATGGAAAACATAGAGAGGTGGAGAATGAGTACGACCATGTAGCGCATGACTTTGGTCATCAAGGTAACGAAGGGACATATGATGTGGCAAGGAACAACAAGGAGCAGCCGTTGATCAAAGGTACTGAGAGGCTACGGACGCAAAACGGTCAATACCATGACTACGGAAAGAACGACGGAGATGACACGTACAGTCATACTAACCATGAGTGTGCCAGGGTAACAACATCGATATATAATACGGTGAGTGATGGGAAGGTGCCTCAGAATCTGGAAATCTTTAAGCCAGCTGGAAATCAACATATGAAGGACACATGAAACAAGATGTAAGCCGCGAAGAAGAAGACAGCGGAAAAACCTGCCCGTTTGAGTGTTGGGGGAAATGGTCGTATGATTGATAGATACCCAACAACTTATTAACTAAGGAAGCAAATATTCATGGTATATTCGAACAAATAATAAACGTTAATAACCAAACGAGTAAAACAACCTAAAATAGTGCAAACATAGGAGAATTAGAGAATTATTCCTAAACAATTATCACGCTGACTTCTTTTAAAAATTGGAATTAATGAATGTTATACATATTTATGGGTTTGGTGGTTACTGTAATTGAAAGCATTGTATTTCTTGTGTTAAGATGAACTATAAATGTTACATCTTTTCCTACATGTTGTGTGACTAATACTATGTGGGTGTTATATACGTTTAAGCACTTACAGCGAGAAACGGAAATCCTATTATCATGGTGTGTAAAGATAATGGAACACTTATACTGAATGTTGTTAATATTGCAAACCTATAGGACGATCTTCAACAGTTTAGCATCCGATAGGTCGAGGAAATGTATTGTTTTAAGTAGAATGATACATGAACTAGTAAAAACAGGAAATGGCAGTAAGATACAGTCTTTGTAGTTATTAAAGCAACGTACGGCTATAGTTCGTAGAGAACTCTTCAGTCTGATGTCTAGGTAGATCGACAGGCATGCTTGTTTTAATCCGATCTACATCTGGTTTTCGTTCTGATCGAACCGACGAAGTGAGGGCCGGAAACTTATGCAGGATGTCGTCGACTCTAACCAAAGCAAACCACAGGGCCCCGGTCACGGACTCCTCTTATTTTATATTCACTTTTATGCATATAGATTAATCAACAAAGAAACATAAGAAAATAGCCAGACGTATATCTACTAATTAACGCTTTGGGTGAATTCCGATACACTAGTTTTAAAAAGCAGAACATAGGGCACGCATTAATATCACATCCGTTACGTTAGTTGCTAAATAAAAACAACAACAAAACAACAGCAACAACAACAAACACAACAACAAACTAAATGGCATAAGTTCCTGATAAGGTTTACTCATGAACACAATAGCATGGAATTGTTGGTTTGTAAATTCGATATCGTTTTTAGATCCAGAGGCAGATTACGGGTAGAGTCTAAAAGGGGTGTGTGAATCTTTCAAATTGCGGAATAAGTTAACAGTTCTTGCTTGAGCTTTCTGCAGTACTTGATATGCGTTATGGTAATTGTTTCATTCTGAAGAAAATAATACAAATTTATTTCTTTAAAATATTTTTTTAAAGTAGATCCATTTTAAGATTAAAGGGGTACATCAGATCAGCACATACTTTACAGAACTTTGCCAAAGTTTATTAGTTTATATGAATTAAAAATGTGGTACAATGCTGGATGCACAGACAAAACGTTCTAAGTAGCTTTGGTGAAGTATTGTACCTGTCTCCCCCCAGGAAGTACGTTGCCCGACTGCAATTGAAGTACTTTAATTAAATGTAAGTTTTTTTTTGCAATACCGTCATGTATATTTTCTTAAAGACATATCTCTTGCAGGCACGTTCGTTTACCTTATCTGCAACTGCTGTAAATTGTATATAGTTGACATACATTGGCCGTTTCTGTGAAAAAAAGAAAGACAATAACACCCACAGCTGCTGGGATTTCTTTTTGGTGTTCGACTGCGGAAAATCTGCTGCCAGTGCCATTGAGTCTGTATACACGTTTCTTTTCTGCAATTGTATTGTATCAGGCGACATTTAAATATCAACATTACCTGACAAAATATCTTATGTTAAGAATTTGCAGGAATTAAAGGGGTCAATGTCTTGTTTTGGACGGTTGCGTGCGTGTGTATGTGTGTGTGTGTGTGTGTGTGTGTGAGTGTGTGTTTTCGGTGTGTGATCAATAGCGTCGGAATACTTTTGGTTTTCCCAACCTAAGTACGGCATGTCCGCCAAGTGATCAGAGATTGTAGTGGTTACATTGAATTTTGTGTTTTATCGTGTGAGCTTTTTTAATAAAAATATCAAACACAGATGCTGACCTGACAGTCTTTTACCATGTCGTTTAAAGTAATTCGCATTTCTCGTACCTATAGCCACATTTTGCATGTATTTGTTTTATCTATCTATTTATACTGCTGTATGCCCCTTTCGGGTATTACTAGCAAGTTTTTATTATTTCTTATTCTTATATTATCGTAGATATTGATGTACAAATCAAATGCTTTTTATATAAAATCTCGAATTCGGGGCAACAATTACATTGTAATTTATTGTAGCGTAAAATTCATATATCTGTCAGACGATGCACATAACTTTGTCAGCATGTGGAATATGAATAGGATGTTGTATTGAATGCTAAATGGTTATAAGGTATGCACATGCTTCGTTATATCTAGCCCCACTTATCAAGTTACACGTCCAAAATCTTAACAACAAGTTTATATTTTAAACTTTAAATTATTAACCTTATGATCACGTCTTATTGCTGTGTTATTTATGTTGCGGACACTTATCGTGCGTGAATCACGATTTGGATTGTTATCTTCATTACATACAGATCTTATGTCAGAGTGTGGTAGAATATTGCCACTGTATGAAGTGATAGTTTAGTTTAGCCAATATATAGACATTGAAGGGTTATTTGTCTTTGTTAAACTTTGCTCACTTGGGGGTATTCGAGTAAGTCACATGTCGCCGTTGTTTCAACGGTGGCTCTCGCACTCGCATATTGTCCTTGGCATTTTGTTTTTGAACTGCAAGACCTTAATTCCTTATATATAAGTTTGTTACATAAACGATTCGTTTTGATTTACAGTTTACTAATTATAAAGGGAAATAAAAAACCTAAAACGGTATACCTTTATATTATTATAGTCTAAGTACTCTTATTCACTAATCAATACAAATATTGACCACATACAATTTTAATCTCAAATACCAAATAAACTAAATAGTACAATTTCCCAAAAACCAAACAAATTATCAAAACCGGCCTCTACAGTTCGACTGGTATTGCGTCGGCTTGTGGATCGGGAGATCGCGGGTTCAAACCCCGGCAGGGTCAAACCAAAGACTTTAAAGTTAGGTAGTAGTGGCTTCACTCCTAAAGCTCGAGGCTAAGAGGACAGCATTACGCCTGACTCGTCGGTGTCAGTATGATGGACCGGCCGGATTCAGTCCCTGGTATCTTGTCAATTGCCATATGACTTTGGCTAATGATATTTAAGATTATGATGATTATGGCAATTATTACCTAACAGTGACATATCGTGTTGTTTAAGGTCCTAGTCACAATACAAATATGAAGTTCGTCCTACAAAAGCTATTTACTTCTCTAAAGTAGGAAATTACCATTAGATTGCATATTCGTGGAGATTTGTAACTTTAAACATAAACATTTTATTCTAACAATCTGAAATCTCTAAATAAAATCCGTACACAATCTATAAACAGTTCCTATACAAATTATTGCTCAAGAAATTGCTGGTACAAGTCAAGGGCAATTAAAGTAAGTATCATGACGTTGCTTTTCCTGTCATATAAGTACAAAATCATTTCCATCTGTCATTTGCTACAACAGCTGCTTTTAATTTTGCTGCTTCGAGACCACTTTGTGTCACGTATATTATTTCGTTAAAAGTTGTTTATAATGGTCCCCCGTTTGACCTCGCCTGGACAACATTGGCCATTTACGTGAGAGGAACTTAACCATGTCTTTGGCCCATAGGCTGTATTACTATAATACAAACGCCCTTACTAAAGGAAAAGTAAAATATTTTTGTTTTTACATTTCTCAAGCATTAGTTATACTAAACCTTAGTATAATTAATTGAACTATGTCTATGTAGTCAATTGACGTCCCCTTTAATGTGCATCGTTTATCGGAAGTGGGTAAGTAGTTTTCAAAATCATTCACTTCCAATCCTTGACAACTTGTCACTAATATGTGTAAGCAGTAGTGGTTTGTTAAGTGTTGGATGTATGTTAATCGCTCATCACGACATCACTTCCCTGCAATAAAACTGTCAATTAACAACAACAAATAGGTATAACAAACTTATAATTTATATCAATAGGGCATTCCTCAATCATAATAACGATCTGAAAGTAAGAACCTGTATAAAACGTCAACATGAGATAAACATCTTAACAACATAATAACGATCAGGTTCTGCACTCAAGCATACATAACATGGATGAGTACGTGAGATTGCCGTCGCTTGAGTCAGCAGGAATGTTGATCCCAGACCCAGGTCTTGTCCATTAATGAAGGTCGTATCGTCTGTCGGCAGAATTCGGTCGGTTGTCCTCGTAGTTTGATCATCTCGTCTCCCCAGTCGGCCCGTCTACTCAGCATAGTCGTGTCGCATTATTTGATTATCATTCCTACGTATACTAACACACTTATCTACTTCAATATGGAGAGTTCTACGATTACCGTCCTTAACACCCATTGAGACACGCAACACATATCGTCTTGTAATTGCACATGTGGTCCATCGTCTAAAAGGGAAGCTTCATACAGTCAAATGAAAATTAAACAGTGAATACAGGCCGTAAAAGTTATCAGAAAAAAAAATGTATATTAACCGTTCATTACACTTTACGGCATATATACAATTGACGTATCGTTTAGTAAAGTTATACATTCAACAACAATACTTAATAATAAAGTCACAACGTTCACAACCATGTGAACTTATATTCTTACAAAATAATCGGTAAAATACATCAAATAAAACATATACAATTAACCCTCAAATATTTTCTTTGATTATAGCGAATGTGGACATTGCAGAATAAAGACGAAATAGCCTTAAAATACTCCACGTCATATTGCGTTTACAATTAAGTATTTAAGGAGATATTATCTCATAACAAATAATAATGATCATACAAACGTGTAACAAGGAGTCTTTCCAATCAACCTATATAATGGGTTTAGACAGCGTCGGATATAAAGCAATATATTCAATTTCCTCTTTCTGCGGCCCTACGCTATTTGAGGTGAACCCAAACACCGTGGCATTTCATCTAACCACACAGGTCGATTAGCTGCAACTTCAGACCCCGGTCTGTAAAGAACACAGCCGTCCCGCAGATCTGCCTCTCTTTCTCAGACAGTAAGTAAAACACATATACCACATAACATCGATAGACTCGGGCCGATTAGCGCAATATATACAACCAGTGATTAGGGGGCGTTTTCTCCTAATTTTACATGCAGGATTTCCTCTTTTAATGTATTCATCGGTATAAACTGTAGCTCTCTGTTTCTTTGGAATCATAGCGTGATTGTAGTCTGTTACATGAGTAGAAAGTTCTTTCCACAAAACTAAGCATGGGATGTTTATAGAGTGTTGATAACGTGTTAATATCGTCAGGAAAGGCGATAACTTCAAAACAATAGCTCGTAGACAAAACACAAGTAACATGCCAAGTAACACATTTAATCAACCCAGGGAGGTAATCCCTTCAAGACCATTATAGAAGAGTTATATTTCTTAGATCATATCAACACAGAGGTCTTGACCATTGACAGCAGGTAATCAGTAATATCAGTTGTCGTGTATTGTTCGAACGATGCTGGCAGAGAAATACATTCATTATCGGCATTACACTCCGGCGGAAAACGTACTGTGTCGAACAGTACTTTGATGATAACAGATTTTGTCTTGAGACTAGGTATTGTTTTACATTTGATTGACAGTCGTTGAGATTGTGCAGAGGTCACAGACTAAACACCGCCTGAGATGTTAACAGCGAAACGTAGTTTATTTAATGTTTGTTGAGACTATTTTGTTACAACTAACTTTGATTTTACTCTTGTATTCAACAAATAACTGTATTTTACATGAAATAGTTAGCTCAGTAGAGAAACATGGTTTCAATTTGCGACAGAAATTCTAGGAGCAGGTGTTGATTTCATGATCGATCATTAATGCATATTTATTTATTTTTTTATTTATCGCCAACCCGGCGGACTCTAGATCGTATCACTACAGCCAGATTTATGCCTACAAAACCAGATTTCAAGGCATGGAAGGCTGTCTACATTTGTCACATTATGTCTACAGAGCAACATCCATGCCTAATGGATCGTCGTCGCGGTCGGCATTGGTAGGCGGCTTTTGTCGGTCTCGTTGTCGTCGGTATTTTTGCTTCAACTCGACTAACGGAATATCGTCGTCGCTCTCTGACGAGTCTCTGCTCTCATGTGCATGCCGGAGGCGAATCTACCCCATTACCTCAGCTCAAGGTACGTCATCATCGCTGTCAGCTGAACCACTGCGATATGCTCCATAAGATCATCGTCACCATCGATACCCGGCGATTTCCTTAGGGTTGCGCTAGAGATGTGGCCTTTGTTAGGAGGACGACTGTTCTTGGGGGTTGTGGTGGGAGTGGCGGGGAGGGGGGGGTGCTTTTGAGATTAATCGGTTTGACATTGCGGGCATGCACAAATCCGAAATTATGTTTGTATTGGCTGTCAAGTTTGTCAGTTAGGACGTTATTTCTTCATTATAACGGCCTGCTCTAACTTTAATTTGGATCGATGTGCATCCTGACAAACAAATCGATTTCGCGCGACTCTTGCATTTTGCAAGTTGCACTGAGCATTCATATGGCCCGACATAAGTTCTCTATATAAACATTAACGTTTGTCCAGTGTCATTGACCGGTAATAATGGGACAATGCGAAAATGTTTAGGGGTAATTAAACTGTCCTTCAAGGTAAGCTCCGGTACATCATTATTATAGTCTCCAATTTTCTTTACTGATAATCACCATGCGCGTTCACCTTGCCTACCGTTGGGACAGAGGTGTACGGTTTTATTAATACATTATTGCGCGGCCTTACTTAAGAGGCAAAATGTATGTCGCTCTGTATGAATGTAATTTTGATTAATACGGGTGCGTTTCAGGTCGTGATAAATTCTGGCGTTGAATTTTTGAAGAAAGTCTCTCCCTAAAATACATATTAAATGTACAGCGGATTGACCAGCAAAAGAGATATGTGTAACAGCTACTTTCGTATCCTAGTTGTTGTATTGGTGGTGGAGGGTCGTCTATTATTGACATATCAGAGGGCTAGCTGTGAGAAGTCAAGGTATAGAAGAAACACTGACCTTTTCCTCATCTATTATTGACAGATCAGAGGACTGGCTGTGAGAGATCAAGGTAAGACGAAAGACTGATCTTTTTCTCATCTATAATTGACAGATCAGAGAGCTAGCTGTTAGAGATTTAGGTAAGAAAAAAGACTAGACTGACCTTTTTCTCATCTATTATTGATAGATCAGAGGGCTAGCTGTGAGAGATAAAGGTATGAAGAAACACTGACCTTTTCCTCCTGTCAGTTTAACGACAGTCCGTGTCGGTTTCTGAGTGGGTTCACCTGTAGCAGATATCCTTTGCAAAGATCTCTATTTTATGAAACGACAACAAATAATTATAATTACCAGTTCGCAATTATTACCTAACAGCGACATTTGGTCGTGTTTAAAGGTAGTAGTCACAATACAAATATGAAGTATGTGATAAAAGGCTATTTACTTCTTTAAAGTAGGAAATTATCACTAGATTGCAGATTCGCGGAGATTCGTAATTTTAAGCATAGAAATTTTATTCCGAAATCTCTAAAAAAACTGTACACAATTTATAAACATTTCTTATACAAATTATAGCTCAGGAAATTGTAGAGTTTACAAAACAGACGTGTAAACATACATAAATACAAATATAAAATACAATCTTTTTTCTCAGCAGAATCACCTGGAATCCACAGAATTCACTTCCCAACACGAATGCGTGCTTATTATCCTCTTAACCTAATTGGGAATACAGTTCTCTGGCAAAGGCCTCCTTTGTAGGCTTATGCTTAATATATACACCACAGGGTTTTTTGCGCAGGGCCCGCCGGATTTTCACTCGTGATCAATGAAGTCGTGCCTACAGGTTCGTAAAAGCCAATATCAATTAAAGTTAGTATCATGACCTAGTTTTTTTATGTCTTATAAGTACAAAATCAATTTCATATGTCATTTGCTACAACAGCAGCTTTAAATTTTGCTGATTCGATACCACTAAGTATCATGTAAATTCGTTCCTAACAAGTGAATTGTTTATTATGTCCCCCCTTTTAACCCCTCCTGGCCAACATTGGTCATTTACGCGAGACAACGTTAACCATGTCTTTCCCTTAGGATGTAGTGTTACTTTTGATATAAATATGTTTGTTGTTGAAGAATGAAGCAATACATTTTTGAATTGTTCACCTGGCATACACGGTCAAGAATTAAAAAAAACAGATAACCAATAGAAAACAATCAGGGGGACAAAACACGGTCATTGTCGTACCTCATATCTTATCATACGACAAGTGGACATGGACATGTTACTGCAGGTAGGTTCCATTTTACATATAGATACTATGTCTTGCAATAGTTAGAGGTCATTTCTTGTAAAAGTAAGACACACTCTCTTGTTATAGTTAGGTGCTATCTTGTTTTCTTTTTATAGTAATTATAATTGTTAGGGACTAAATCTTATAAGTAATAGGCGAATTGTTGTAGTCTTCTACATTAAGAAATATGTGATACAGCATTGCGAGTGCGACTTCTTAGTGCCAAAGCAGTGAAGACAGACACTCCTTAAGTGATTAAATACGTTTGCTAACACCTTGTAAAAAGTAGATGGCTCTGGCAATTTTTACGACGGATACCGCTCAATGCTTGAACAGGTGTCCATGTATCCAATGTATGAATTAGTGTAAAGTTGGACACACCACCACCAAGCATCTTCACATCAAATCCAGTTGTTTCTGCAGTTCCCATGGCGTTATACATCCATACAGTTGCCTCCATACAATGTAGGCTTGCCATTTGGACATGATACACAGCAAGAGAACGTTGTAAGGCTGTAACTCTCGGAAGCTGGTTGACTGGCGCTTTGGCTTTCAATATAACCTAATTCAAATATGTGTTGGTAGTTTTAATGATTCTGTTTGGATTTAAGTCCATACAACCACAATTAAAAATCATTATAGAGACAGCCATCTAGTTTTGATTTAGAAAGGCAGATGTCTAGTCAGAAGCCAACTGACCAAACCACTTTATAGAAATATTCCCCTTTTACACAGACTGCAAGCTACGAATTGAAGAGCCATGTGAGGAATGGTAGTGACGACTTTTGTAATTAAATATTACTATATTAATTAGTGTTCAAGTAAATAATAAATGTGTTAGTATTTTTCAGTTAAATAATAATTGGTTAGTTAAATAATAATCGGTTAGTTAAAAATATCGTGCCGTTTAATAAAGCTTAGTGCAAAAAGGCAGGACAAAGAATGACATGATTAAAAATAAAAACAGTGAAATATACTATGACGCACGAGAAACTTGTAAAATGGCAATAATGAGGCAACTATTTAGGACCGTAATGGATGCATACGTCAAAATATAGGTGGGAAGCGTGAGATGTGAACTGTAGGAATGACACGATTGTCCAAAAATATATGCGAGCTCAGTTTGGATGAGCAATTAATCTAGACCATATATATTAGGAGTGCAGAATGGGAATAAAGGAGCAATTAAGATGAGCTAGGGAGTGGAGTGTGGATTTGGACGCGCTAGGTAAAGGTATTCACGCCTCACTGTTGTTAGATTGTAGAATGTAACTTTCACTAATAAAATCGTAATCATGGGATGATGTTGCGTTCTACTTTGGAGCCCCGATACGTCGCACATTCATGAGGCGCTTAATTTCCAAATGTACCGGTACGATTCCAATGCATACTTTGTTATTTGAACTAAATGATATTTAAATAAAATGGCAAGTTCATACTTTTGACACATATCCAATTGCCATGAAAAGAAATCGTCTACGCATAAAAAATGCAAACTATGCAAGCTATTTAGACATACTGTTACAATGTGTATTAAACACGTTCAATGAATGTATTTTTCTACAGGCGACAATGCTTAAATCGAGAACCTTACCGATTTGAGTGGTTAACTTATATTGTAGAATGAACTTTAGATTTTTTTTTAATTTTGGATCATGTTTACTCTACTTTGTCAACAACAACTTTTGGCATAGCGACTTAAATACTTGGAAAGATCTATATAACTCCTTCTGGCACTAATCTGCCCATGGTAGCTCGTCGAGTTCTATTAAAGCAGGAAGGAGGAAAACAAAACTATGTAAACATAAACAGGAAGATAATTAAATTGTCGACTCTCGCACATCCAATGAATGCTTTGCCATTGCATGTTGCATAGAACCTGGTCTAGATAAGGTAAATAGACAAACTCAAGATTGATTTTTTTAAATCTTAAAACAATTATTAATGCAACCTTGCCACTCATTGACTGAAGTCAATATAAGGATAAAACTCTTTTCACCATCTTAGTTTTCAAGAAACAATACCACAAATGCATGTCACGATGAGCTTTGCAGTATTTGATTTAAATAAGATTTGCTTTAAATTGTAGATAAATTAAAGCAACATGTGCACAGTTTTTTTTTTTTCAATTTGTTTCAGATGTTTGTTCAAGTGCGAAAAAAATGTCAAGTTATAATTTAATTAAAACATTACCCTTTAACTCTTTTTTTTTTTCAATTGCGAATATGTGGTCAATCTATTGTTTTAAATTTGGGAGACACAGACGCATTATGACTGGTTTCAATTTTTTCTTAGACGTTAACAGCTTCGCCTATTATTTTGTAATTGAATTGCGCGTGCATGTTACGTTCATATGCTTGTCATGAATAGTTGTCGTGTTAACTTGATAGCTACAAGCTATTATTATATGCACTGGTTGTGCCGAGCATGTACACCTATGCGTCATTAGCTACACACTCTCATTTCTCACTAATACAACTATTTTATTAGATGAAAACCTTTGCTATCGTAGAAATAAATGGAATCTGTTTTGAAAAATAACGTTTCAACGGGATCATTGTTTCCACGCATATGATTCCTGGAAAAGTCCCATGGATTGCGCCATGTTGTTACATAAATAAGTGAAGTGCGGCGTTTTATGCATATTATTCAACTTTGGTTACTATCAGAATTGAAACTGTAGTTTAAAAGGTTGCTACATCAGGACTTATCTTTTGAAATTGTTAATGGTCCATGTGTGTTTTATGATTTGATTAATTTTTAATGCGTTTGTTACGACAATGTACAAAGTCAAGTGTTATGTTCCATTCTGTTTGTAATCGGACCATTGCCCATGCGTCCAAAAACAAAGGTGGTGTCCGACAGTTTAGATCCATTTGTTTCTTAAACATCGAAATGAATTATTGTTACACGAAAATACTTGCTTTATATTGTTGTTCTACATTCAAGTGAAATGTGAATAATAACACTCCGCTCTTCATTGCAAACATGCATTTCCTATCTAAGCCACGCTGCACAGTTAGCTATTTTTAAAGTAAGAAACCGTGTGAGCACTTTTAGATCAATATATATTTCACCATTCAGTTAATTCGCTGTACTGTCGATATCTTAGTTATTTCCAAAGTGCTTACTTATGGAGTTGGAGAAAATGGGCATTTAGACGAATGTTTCATTATTTGTACAGTCTAACACTTAAGGCATTGTTCAATCTCTTCTTTGCTTAATTAAGCAAGAGTATGAGTTTAAATAAAATTAAACCCGAATTCTCCCTTGCAGACATATGGTACTATAATATTTGTATATGTACCAGACCTGGTAGCACAATCGCAGAACATCGGCTCCATGTACAGGAGGCTCCAGGTAAGACCCTGGGCCGCGACATACCAAAGTCGTTAAAATGGTAGCGGTATAGTTCCCTTGCTAACGCTCAAGCCACACCTTTCAGAGATATGAGAAGGCTAAATTTCGGAAGAACGAAGAAATGATCATGCTGTCAGTCGCCATGGCTTTGAAGAATAAGTGCGTGTACAGAAACACATGTCTATGTCGAAGGTGACAAGACGCCTAAATTGAGTTCAAGCATGCTTTAAATATAAACAATTATATTCTATATATTTGCATATATTTTCAAATTGGAAGTGATTATTTTGTTAATGCAGATATACATGAAATACAGATGTATGAATGAAAAATGGCGCGCAAGAATATTACTCAGTGGCCTGAGAAAGTGTAGAACTGAACGAGTGGTCATTGCCCTCACCCAGGTTATTTTTGACAAAGTTCCTTCGTTTCAACTTATCATTACAGTCCAAAGTTACCGCACGCTTTATGAAAAAAATGTGTACTCGGAATTTTAGTCAGATCGGAGTGATGCATAGTTGACGAAATAGCCTGGTGTATTTTGTCGCGTCCAGTGTCCCTAATGAGCTTTTATTTCAAATATATTCTTAAGATAAATATTGAGTTAAATATTTAACTTTATAGAAAGTATTGCATGCTTAATAATAACATATTATCATATTATCGACAGATGCTAGTGAATGCGCTGTAACATTTGTCCCAACTAATAATATAATAATTTCATAAGATCTTGTTTCCAATGCATCTGTAAATTTTGATTTACCACGGAACAATTTTGACCATTATTTGAACACCTTAAATCGCGTACAGGGTTAGACTTACACCACCCAGACAAAGCGCTGTGAAGCGCCTGGATTTTCAAGACGGCAGTAGTTTTTATAGCATAAGGAGTTGTATCTAGAGGACTGTAGACAAACACTGGTTTTGGGACGCTCTAGAGTAACGTCCATTATTATACTGTGTACAGTTGGACACATCAACCCCATACTTTCTTCGACTACAGATTGAATAAACATTGTGAGAGACATTTACGGCCAAAGTAACCATGGTAGTTATCCTTTTAACATTTTGGATTTCTGCAGGAAGTTTATTTTATAAATTTGTATTTTGCCTCTCAAAGCATCCCTCTGAACTTATGAGCTAGGCAAAAAAGCAGTTGAATGTACAGAAAAGGTATACATGGTGATGAATTAATTATGCAAGAGACCCCATGTGTGAGGTCATGAGTTTTTTTTACAAGCATTGTTTAATATTTAAGTAGATATGCATCTGCATAAATCACTCAGTTGTAATAAGGGAGGTAATCGCAGGTATAAAATACCGGATGGTATTCCTTTCTAGCTGTGAAATAGACATATATGTATACCACTCAGTTAAGTCATATAAAGTGGCACCTGCACAAAGTAATGAACATACTTGACATATATAGTGGCAAATGACTGGTAATTTATGTATATACCTTAATAATAGAATGCACAACTACTGAACTTATCCGTAGACTGTTTATGGCTAGCATACAGAGTAGATTATCGCAAATGCAGTTAACATAATTGTTATCTATTAAATCAATGAACGTGTAACATGCCATTAAGGCTCTACCCCGTTTAAACAGTTTAATTTGTGCTCAGCATAAATACTTTTTGAAATTTCAAAATGCTCACATACAAACAATCTTCATGCGCAAGGTGCGGTGGGGAATAAGCCTTCAACTAATTCTTAATATTAGGTTAACAAAGTTGGACATTTTGCTTATCAAATAGAAGAACTGTTTTTTGACAACTTGAAATGACTGCCTATTGGATTTTCATACACACACATACACCAAAAATAACAACAAAAACAAACACAAAAATATTTAAGGATTTATGATTTAAGTTCACTGCAAAATATACTAACATTTGTAAGGCATAGGACTCAAGTATTCAAATGCAAACATACTGTTAGAGTTACATAAAAACGGTAAGTCGGCAAAAGTGAACGATTTCGGTGCGTAAACTGGTTTTACAGAGCTCAAAACTCGCACTTCCTGAGGGGTTTCTAAGATGCAAGCAATATAAAGACAACATACATATTTGAAAAAAAAAAAACAGTCCCAGCGATAACATATTCATAGAGATAACATATGACACCATTAAAAAAAAGCATTGACGTAATTAAAGGTAACGCCCACATGATACTTATCTATCAGAAGAACTATTTAAAAATTCTTGATTGTTATCTTTTTTTTTTCTTCAAGACTAGATGGGCCAGAAAAGAGGTGTAAATGCTTTTTTATTATGCCGTTTTTTGTAACATTACATCCTACTTTCACATGACTAAAGGCGAGACAAAACTTACAACCGTGTACAACTGTTCATTTGTAACACTTAAGGCGAGACATTATTTGTACTAAGTGTTGCAAGGCGGTAAATGTCGGGTTTGCTTTTTTCCTTAAATGACTCATCACAGATTTGTTCTTACTTTTCGCTTGGCTTGCATGTTAAATACCTTTGTTCTGTGCATTTTCGGAGTTTGGTATATGTTGCAATACTCATAGGACTTTGTCATATATTCTTATTCTAGATGTGGATGACTGGACAGCTGGACGGGTCATGAGGCTCATTTTGGTGAAACCTTAATAAATAAGTCGCAAAATCACAGAAAATCAAAAGAATCGTTTTAATCGACGAAAGGAGAGAGAAACAGTTAACTAATCATAAAACCATAGTTTGCACATGGCCCCAAAAACCTACCCTCTAGGAAAAATTAGAAGTCAAACTCATCATCTAGGCTTTCTCCCATTTACTCTAGATTCAAATAGGTCATGAATCAGAGCACAATTCTGTGTAGGGAACAAAACTGGTTGGATTTATTTGTTGGATTTATTTAAGTCAAAGATAAGTTATTTGTTTGAATTTTGTCATAAGAACTTTGTAAAGTATCGTAAGAGATGTTTTATTGATGTTGTTTAAACAGTATAGCTCTATTTGTTGAATTCACTGATCTGAATATTTACTTTAAACAAAGAATTGTAAATCATTAGATTTAGTTAGGAATTCGTTGATATGAAGTTGTGTGAAGAAATTGTATTAAGAATTTCACGATTTAATAGTAACTCAATTGTCGAAACATTTTCATAAAGCAACGAGTTACTGAACTGCAATATTGGGATTGGGATTGGAATTGGTATTAGCCGGCATTTTTGCCGATACTGCGCAGCGACATTTCTATCATTACAGCACGGGGGCACTTATGAGGTGCCCAGGGACTGAACCCGGCCGGTCCATTATACTGACACCGACGAGTCAGGCGTAATGCTGTCCCCGTAGCCCCGAGCGTTAGGAGGGAAGCCACTACTACCAACTTTAAAGTCTTTGGTATCACCCGGCCGGGATTCGAACCCACGACCTCCCGATCCGCAAGCCAGAACTGCAATATTGTCAACTTAGAAATTGATATTAATATTAGATTCATATTATATATTTGAATATGCTACCTCTGTATTATTTGTCAACACTATAAGCATAACAATTTTAATAATGATCTTGTATTTTAAACGTTCCTGATCTTGTTGCTTTATTTCTGTCCGCATCATAAACAGATTGTTACAGCTAATTAATCACTAAAGTTTTGAACCCGTAGATAACAAAGTTGCGAAAGAAACAAAACACATGTAAATAAAGATATAAGATAAAATTATAACCACTATACGATGATAAGCCAAGGATGCTGATGTAGCCGATGGTAGTTGAACCTCATATCTAACTAAAACTTAACTTAATTAATTAACTTTAATTAAAATAAAATTAAGACTTATAAGTCAAAAGCCGTCGGGCTGCATTTTTTGTACAGACGGAATTTAGTTATCATAGTCAATTGTCCTTCAAATGAAAATACAAATAAAAATCATTACAGAATGAATGAATTAATTACATGCAGGGGACAAATTTTATGACCGCCACACTGCATAGGTAACATTGTTGCAATAACTAATAGATGGGACAGATTAAGGTTGCTTAACCCGGTTTTACAGAGCTCTTACAAAACTGTTTAAGTTTCAAATTGCTTGTAGCGCAATATGCACATTTATGTTTGCTGAAAGAATGAATCGATGCATTTTAAAACTGTAAACCAGGCGTAGACTGTCATGAATGAATGTACAACAGTAAACCAAATACAGTCAACAAGGACCTATTAACGTAGTTTCTTTACATGCATTTAACACGATATAACTTTAAATCGATGAGACAACGTATCCCGCTCCACCAATGGCAAGCCATTTTCTTCTCTTCCTGTTTGTGCATTTCAAATACATCGGTACTTTTGTTAGTCGTTGTACATTATATCTCATTATAAAGCGAGTGGACATGGACTCGTTATGGCAGGTAGGATTTATAAAATACTTAGAGGCTATATCTTGTAGGCTTCCACAGATATGAGAAAACGTTGCGACCAGGCGGGGCTTAACAGTAAAATATAACAACTCTAAACGGTCATTGCTTGCGTGTTTGTCTAACTTTTTTTTCAAATGTCGCCAGAACCTAATTAGCAACTTTGTCACAAAGAACTCAAAGTCATAGAGCGCGGGAACGTTCTAAAATACTGGCATCTGAATGGGCAATAAACTAAGATAAATTCTAAATATTTATAAATCGCACTCGTTTATCTGACGATTGAGTTGAAATTATGAATGCTTTTATTGACACTATAATTGACAGCTGTACATTTAAAATGTCTAACATTATACAAATTAACTTTTAAAAAAATAAACTCCATGTAAACAATTACAATTGTGAACAATACAGCGCTCTTCACAATTCATATATCCTCAATTTTACAATGTAAATACAATAACTATAATTTATTTACTTTTTATTGTAAGTGACATTGTATTTGAACGATGGTGAGTGATACTTAAGATATGTGATACGTAGACATATTGCAGTAATGTGTACGTTTCATTTGTAGATTGTTGCAACCATTGCTGTCTTGGCGAGTATAGGTAAGCAGATATAAAGCATACTTACAGTGCACAATATGAGATAGCTTAGACTATTTAAGATTACACTTTTGAATATTTAATTAGAACAGTTTAGTTAAAGATAATGCGACTTATCAAACATTAATACTATGGTCATATTGTTTCATTTGTTAAACAACTCCTTTAATACTTAAAACTTCCTTACGTATGTTGAGCCTCAGTAAGGTCAACACCTTTTAGTATGCTTTTCTACCCGAGCTACTATGCGCCGGTCATTTCACCCCCAAAATGTGTCAGTGGCCTGCGTTACTAATAGGTTGTTAATTAAATGACCATAACATAGCTGAATCTAAGCTAATCCTGTTCGTATGATTGTTATTTTTATTGTGCCTATGAAATTCACTTTGTAACTTGCTATAACATATGCCATTTGTTTATAGTAACAGTACCTCAATTTATATCAGGTCATGTTGAATGCCAAAGCGTCAGTACAGTAGATTCAGTATGTTTTAAACTACCCATGCTGCTCTGTACCATGTACTTTGGACGCCATGTAATGAAAAAGAAAACCGATCTATTTAAATAAAATAAATATTCAATCGCTGACGTTTTCTTAGGTGCGTTATGACACCGTTAACAGAAAGGAGTGACGTAATTGAAAACAAAATTGTTCTCATGGTATTTAGAAGAGAGAGGTATTATTTCTATAAGAACAACTACACAAAATGGTTGATTGTAAATGGAATGAAACTGATAAATTAATAAAGAAAATAATTAAAGAACAGATGTAAATGTTTGTAGCATTCATGTGTAGATGGAATTTACCAAAGTTCAATGTCCATCAAAAGAGAAAAGAAAAAACGTAACAATCCTTATAGGATGATTGAATGACAACATAGACTATATACACGGGTAGATTTTTACGACCGCCAGATTGCACAGGTAGCATTGTTGTAATTATAAATAAGGATAAATGGAAACATTGCTACATGTATACACATGCAACTAAAATGAATGTGTAAAAAACTAATCTGTGATGAGTCAATAAACAAAAAGAGCAAACCCAACAGTTAACGCCTTGGAACAGTCAGTCGGCAAAGGAGACCGCCTGGGGTGCTGAAACCAGCTTTACAAAGCACAAACTTCGCACTTTCTGAGTTTTGTAATGCAAGCAATAAAAAGACAACTGATCTGTTTGAATGAAAAACATTTCTAAGAGCAGTCGTTTTCTTAGATTAGAGGTTTTGACGTTTAAAGCAAGGAGTGACGTAATTAAAACGATAAAGTATTATTTCTATTAGAGGAACTGCAGTAAATTGTTGATCGAATACGTAATTTACTTACTTATTAACTTTGAAATCATAAAGTAATTCTGAGCGAGGATATAGCTTTAAATATGTTAAATGTAGGTGAATTTGACAATAATGAAGACGGCAGTTTTTATTCTATCGATAAGTTTCTAAGGTGAACGTTTTGTTTTAAACGGACAAGACGTCTCTGTATTTCCATAATATCTATCGTTATATACGTCTTAATAAACAAAAATGAACAGTGAACAGTGAAAACGTCATCACAAAAGGATTAATGGCTAGAAATAAGTTGCCCAATGGCCGACAATTAAAAACATTAGAAAAGCTAAACAATAGTTTTATACATATTTTTCATTAGATATTAAAAGGTGGCCTTATCGGCCATAATACATTATTCTCTGCCAGCATGTTTCAGTTACATAAGGGACGGTATTATCCGTGCGACGGCAGAAACCAATTTATTTACATACATTTCATCGCAACATACCAGACTCGTGAATGCCTGCATCATCTCGTGTTGTTGCTACTTTTTCACCAGACATTAAGGAAAGCTCGTACACTTTGAATATACAAATTGTAATTCCGCCTTTCTTGCTTTAATGAAGATATAAGTCTACGAATATCGACTTAACCTCGTTCAAAACAACAACAACAAAAAAACAACACACAAAAACAAAATAAAGATTAAATAAATAAATAAATGAAATGAAATAAAGACAAGAGAAAAACACGCGTTATCTTATAAGATACTATTTAGTTAGCTTTAAGATGTTCTCGGCAGTTTTAGAATTTTATTGATTTACCTTCTAAAAGAGCATACTAACTTTAAACACATTACAACCATTTTAAGTTGTATACTTCAGGTCTTGTTCATTGTCAATCTAACAGTGGCATAGCGCCAGAATGCTTCAACCCAACAACATGTCCCTGTTGTTCAGTACAATGCCCATCCGACGGTTCTGGACAATGTGGCGGCATGTGCAAAGATGGATACTTCGACGGGAAATGCTATTATAGGTGTCCAAACAATTGTATCCGATGTGTGGATGCCCGACAAGGAGGCGGTGTGTCCAACTGTACCCTTTGTAAGGACGGATATTACTCCACGGCATCCCTGTACCAATGTCAGTCAGCTTGCCCCAGTAACTGTAAGACGTGTGAATCAAGCGCTTCTCGCTGTACATCTTGTCATGAGGGTTTCTATTTAACAGAATCATATCTGTGTGCTGAGTGTAATAAAACATGCTCGGCATGTAGTACATTTTCAAGCTGTACATCATGTGGTATTGGACATTATCTCGATTCAACCGATGGCACATGTCACACATGTAACCCACTGTGCTTGCATTGTAACTCGTCGCAAACATGCTTCTGTTCCAACGGGTGTTCAGTTGGGTCCTTATTCTATATTAGCTGTAAACGAATGTTCCTTTGGTTGTAAGAGACATTTCAACTCCTCCGACAGACGTGGTACGTGCGACATATGTTCGCATGGTATGTACGGTATTAACTGCGATTTACAATGCAATTTGAATTGTGCTACATCTAACTGTAGAAGACTTGATGGTCATTGTTATGAATGCATTGATGGCTTCTTTGGCGATAACTGTGATATGCAATGCCCTGAGAACTGTCGTTCTGGATGTAACAAAATTTCCGGTAAATGCTTATTTTGTAAAGATGGCTTCTTCGACAGCAAATGTTTACTTGAATGTGGGACAAACTGCATCAGATGTACAATGACCAATGGGACTTGTATAGCGTGTACTGATGGTTACTTTGGTAACACCTGTACGGACATTTGTCCAGAAAATTGTCTGAATAGGATATGTGACATAGCCAACGGCAGCTGTGTATGTGTGCCAGGATATACGGGGCCACAATGTGAGGTTAGAATCCCCACCAACAGTACAGAAGGTATTGGTCCGCCTCTTGTTGTGCCAGCAGCACCACAGAACTATGTAGGAGCAACTGTAGGCCTAACACTGGCTGCTGTAGTTATCTTTGCTGGTCTTGTTGGCCTTGGTGTCTGGTTCCTCAGGAGAAGGTATTTATATTTTCATTTTAACAGTTTAATGTATTTTTCAAAATTGTTTAAGTGTTTTTAGGTCAACAAAATGTTTGTTCTGAGAGGAGTTTTATTTCATTGTATAATTGTCTACATATTAACGGCATTTCAATATTGTGTTTGATGTAAACTGTATTCTTTAGGACTAACATTATTGTCAAAATGAACATAATAGTTCGACCAGTAGGGATTTAAAAACAAAACACGATAGTTAATAGTTTTTTTACCCATGTAGGTTTTAAATTACTTTACCCAGTCTTTATTTCCTTGAAATAAATCTGGTTATATACATTTAAAAGCTAAATGCGATGAAGCATTATTTCATGCAATTATTATCTTTTAACTTGCAGGTGTAAGGGAACCAATACTAGTAAGTTAATAAAGTTTATAATTTTATAAGTGATTTCTCGGCATGTATGACTTCCTTATGGATATGAAACGTAAATAAAAGTTTTAGCGTTGTACGTTAAATATTGTTGTTTGATTTAAATTAACCAGCAATTATCAATGAATTTTAAGACACGTTCCTAAAGTTAAGGAAACATATTAAATTCCTTTTAGAGCTTGATACGCTCTGTTGTACCAACTTCATTTAAACATGTAATGTGAACACAATATCATTCATTATACTTGTTTTGAGATCAACTTAGTGACGTCAGATATCTTGTTATTGTCCTCGACACAGGTTTATGTTATTATTTATGTGGGAAAGGCTTATTCCTGACAGCTAGTTTTGTTATTGGTAATTAAGTGCATAAAATGTTCATTGGCTTATTTCTTTTTGGTTTATTTATATGATTGTACAATTGAGGCATCATTGAATTTTTGTTCAAAGATATCACTTTGCATCTTACAGGAAATCCTTTTGTGTTTGGCATTGCAACAACACTGTCCGACATTGAAAAACTTGAAAAAGAACGTTCAAGAATTGACACAAGGCTAAGCAAGTGGTCTGCCCGTAGGTCGGAGATAAATGCCAAGATAGAGGCACTAAAAGTTGACATACCCTACCATAATTCAGGTAATTGCTACTAAGTCCTACTATGATTTATCTATTAACCCTTTTCAGTTATTGAGTCCCTGGGTGGAACGGTGAGCTGAGGATAATAAATACAACCTTTATTATAAACTAAGTAAAAGGTAAAGAGACAGTATTAATTTCCATTGGTTTAGCACATCATGTGTTTTGCAGATGTAGAAGGGCCGTAGAATGGACAAAGATTGACAATTATCGATGTATTTTTTTATCGTTTAGCTCTGCATGGATGTAAATTTCTATTTTGATCCATGTAAATTATTTAAATCAGGTTTCTTTAAAGTCAATCAAAATGCAATTGCCATTTCACCTATCCTTTTACAAATATTGTTACAACTTAGACGATATTACATATAATATTTTAACATTATGAACCATTCTGCAATTTTACCTAACGTCTCCTTCTTGTTATTTTTGAACTGGCCACAGAGTGGTCACAAAAATGTTTTTTTAATTAAGTAGCCACACCATTCACCACGTGGTTTACTCTTTCAGTGAATCATCAACGATTCATATGAATCATTATCATAATTTACTGCCAATACAAAACTATACAAATGTTCATGATCACAAATTCTGTACCGAGTGACACATGCTGCTGTCAGCAAAGAGTAAATTGTAACGATGATTCACTGACATTTTATGCATTAGTTCGTTCCCCTTTAATAACCTACATTTTCTTAATTACATTATTCCTGTTAACGAACGGTCGCAATAGCTCAATTGATAGAGCGTCGGTTTGCGAATCGGGAGGTCGCGGGTTCGAACCCGGTCGGGTCAAGACTTTAAAGTTGGTAGTAGTGGCTTCCCTCCTAACGCTCGGGGCTAAGAGGACAGCATCACGCCTGACTCGTCGGTGTCAGTATAATGGACCGGCCGGGTTCAGTCCCTGGGCACCTCATAAGTGCCCCTGTGCTATAATGATAGAACTGTCGCTGCACAGTATCGGCAAAATGCCGGCAAATCCTATCCCATCCCTGTTAATAATATAAATTATTGATAATCTGCTGCAATAACACTAAACTACAAGGCGGTCAGCGATAGGTTGATAAAGAAGTGCGTTTAGACAAATAGAAAAATATAAAGCTTAAAGCTGTCTTAAGGGCAAATTATATTAAGTTAAATTAAATCAGATTTCGTTAAATTGTGTACACATACTGATAATTACGAACGTCCGATTTTAATAAGCATATGTTTTGAAAAAAGTATATGACCTATCCAAAACTGAGCTATTTTTACATCAACATGAAAATACATACAGCTCTTTCTGATGCAATGTTCTCCTTCGAACGTTTAAATCAAGGAATGAATCAAATACATTTTTTATGGAATAAAGCTGAATAAGGTTGACTTAATTGCGTTTTGGACACTATTTTGGTGACACATGTTTTTCTTTATTAATTTCCAAGCTTACCTGGTTGAGACGTGTAATAAAAGAATACGTTGCTTGATAATTTTTGTGGACATTTTTATATCTATTTTGAAACATATTTACTAGGAACGTCTATCAATAGCATATTTACCGGAATGTTATTGGCAGAGCTGCCATAGTCTTGATAAATCTAACAACTCATAACGAAAGTTCGATACCCGGTTCTGACGACAAGATAACACCCTGAAACATTTTCTAGTTAACCCGTAGTCGAAATCTAAATTATTATCAAGCCTTTATATCGTGAGTAAGTAAGCAATTTATTTTATTATATTAATATATATTAATAGTATCTTTAACAGGGGATGTTTAAGTAAAGTATGCATGCAATAGGTGTAAAAAAATAACAATATAAACAGTTACCATTTAAAGTAAATTCTATTTTTTCCAGATCGGGCTGACAAAATCGAAGACATGTCGTATGAGATGTTACAAAAAGAGAATAACGAGGCACCATATTCTTCCATCCAGGAATGAACCATTTCGAATTAAACTGTCTAAGTTTTTTGTATATAGGTATGGACATACGCGTTTTATATGTAATCTTCATTTTTTTGTATGAACCAAACTGTCCACGTACTTTATCATTTTGTTTCATTCTTCAACATAATGTACTTGCTGTGACTTGAATGTTCCCAGTAATAAAAAAGTTCAAACAGTTACCTTATACAAACTGCCGAAAAGTAAGAAACTGAAATTTGAAAAGTTTAAGCAATATTCATTATAAACGAAAGATAATTGTTTTTGACTTGTATCGTGAATATTTGTTATGCGAAAAATTTTACAGAATGTTGTAAGGACTTGCTTTGAGGTGCAATTATGAGGGCGTATACAATTTTGATTTAGTGTTAATCGTTTTTCAGTTAAAATTCCTGCAGATAACAACTGTTCTCTACTGAACACATTGTTTTTATGTCTATGTATTCAAACTCTAATATCGCAAGCTGTCAACGTTTAGGCTAATTTAATATTTACCAAACAAACACGAACGCATGTTATTTACGTTGTCAGAAAGTTTATAGTACGCAAATGATGCGCGAGAAGGGTGTTTACCTTAATTATATGCATAGTCTATATACGTATGCTGTTGTAATAATTTAATGGATGTTTCCATGGTTCTTTACGCTGTCAGTGTAACTGTTCTTGTCTTCTTTTGTTTCTTGGCTGAAAAATTATTGTTTCGTCTGCTTTATTCGAAATAGGTGAACAAAGGTAATAAGGTAAAAGGAAATAACTGACGTGGTTTAACACACATATATGCCTATTTGGGATTATAAGTCAATATTAAGAACATAAAAATATGTCTTTGTACGATATTTTATGTTTATATCTTAAACAGTTACTTCTTATAAAATGGTTTTTTACCAAGACTTGATGAAAGGTTTACTTATCTAAGCATATAAAATGCTGTGGACATAACGTTATGATAATTGTATTAATCCGTAACAGTTTTAACTAGATTGTGCTATTATACAAGAAGAAGTTTTAAACGAGGAAGTATACAGCGACTGAGTTTGGATTTTCGTTTTACAGTGTCGAAGAGTACTTAAAATTAAATTCAGCTGTTTAAGTATTCTTCCTATTGTGTGCTCTGTTAGACACCAATTATTTCTTTCCTCAAAAACTTACTGCGCGAATTTTGGAGTCTTTTGGAAATAGACATCTCAACACACAACCGATTGTGTCATTTTCTATTCGGCTTCAAGATACTGAAAGCAAAGGGAGATTATCGACTGTGCATGGTTCTAAGTGTCGTAAAAACAATAGACAAGAGGACAAATAATAAATTATAAAATGGTATTTCTGATCTTTGAGACGAATTTTGAGAACGTTTTAGCAGCACAAAGTATCGGTCAGTTGTCAAAGTTGTCATTACTATCATGGTAAAAGTTCTAATGTATTTTCGTGGTAAGCTGCTTATCTGTATGCAATAATTTTTCATGTTCTTGCTGATTCGTATAGTATCAATTCTACAGTATATTCTTACAGAAATATATGTGTTTGCTTTAAGTTATCCGGAGATGGTCGTACCTTAAACAGAAATAGCGATTCCAAACCTTCGCTGAGAGTAACACGTTACTAATACGAAAACACCTGACAGGATCCCAGACCCAGTGTTATCATCCTGACACAAGGTCGACCAGTCATAAAACTACGTTGCTTCATCCCTACCAGTACCATTTTAACAAACTTGGTCTGGGTCCGGGTTTGAACCTGGGAAAAATAGGTTATGTATTATAAATGCCTATATTTATTCACCATGTTCAATAATGTATAATAAAGCTCCATTTAATATGCACGAAGAATCAGGGCAACGCACCTTAACACTTGACGCACCGGTTTTGAAATATACAAATGCCAATCACATGTTTTATTATTTATCCATTTATAGCGCGTTTCTTCATTTCTTTACTAACTAGTATATTTACTGTCTCTACATGTCTCGACAAATACGTTTGGTATTATGTTAATCTACAATAATTTAATGATCAACAGTCTGCCTGAGTGATTGAGGTTTAGCGTATACACCTAACACAGTATTGTACAATGTTTTTGCGCTTAGTCAGTTTTTTTTCTAATGCTTTTGTTATTCATTAAACTTAATGTGATACTTGTGTTGCATGTCATGCTTTTTATGCTGTTAATTCTGATACTTTAAAGATGTCTTTGTTTATAACCTAAGAAGTATTTGGGAAATAAATCTGCATAGTGTTTTCTTTCTGAGGATAATAGACTTGTTCTTTCTATCTATTCATTTGAAGATTCCTAAAGTTATATTGTGATGGCCATAAGAAAACACTGAAACATGAGAACTACGTCATATATTAAAATGTCAACCACAACTTGACAAAGTAACAATAAAGTTAATATATGAAAAAAAACTGACGAGACATTACACAGATAGAGAAAAAACAACAGCAACCGTTTTTGGAACAGTAAGCGTGCATTTCAACAGACAGGGGTGCTTAAAACTTGGAGTAAGTGTAAAGGACAAGATTAAAAACAGAAGTTTCGTTTTTATTAGTAAAATAACATTTCGAGATACTGATAATCAATTCGATCTCTATATTTTAAAGTTTTTTTTCTAAAACTGTAGCTGCGATTTCATTACCAAGGTAGTATTCAGCTTTCCTAATCAGGTTTAGAAAGAATATCTTAAAGTTGGAATATTAAACACGACAGTGTACACCTAATGACGGACAGTCATTGTCTTTATATTTAGGAATGACATGTAACGATTGGGACCGTCTTGCTTTTAGTTTCAAGGCTTCTTTGCAAGTTTGGGTCGCTAGAAATTGTAATTTGTTTTAAAAAAAAACTTTTCTTTTTATTTAAATTGTGTTACAAATTTTGTTAAAGCCTATTTCGTAAAGATTATTACTTTTATTGACCTGTTGCAAGATCATAGATCATATAAATACATATTCTGTGGCGTGCTGTGAAGAAAATGCTTACTTGCTTAATATGAGTAGTTAGTATTATACAATACTACATACATTTATATATACAATTACAATTTATATAGAAATGCTTACAGACAATCAAATTAAAAACAATACAATAACACATACAGTTATACAGACAATAACAATTTATATCAAATTGCTTACAGATAATCAAATGAAAACAATCCAATACAACAAACAATTTTATATACAATTACATTTTCTTGCAAGATCATAGATCATATAAATACATATTCTGTGGCTTGCTGTGAAGAAAATGCTTACTTGCTTAATATGAGTAGTTAGTATTATACAATACTACATACATTTATATATACAATTACAATTTATATAGAAATGCTTACAGACAATCAAATTAAAAACAATACAATAACACATACAGTTATACAGACAATAACAATTTATATCAAATTGCTTACAGATAATCAAATGAAAACAATCCAATACAACAAACAATTTTATATACAATTACATTTTCTAAAGAAATACTTACAGACAATCAAATGAAAACAATACAATACCACATACATTTATATATACAATAACAATTTATATCGAAATGCTTACAGACACTTAAACGAAAACAATAAAATACAACATGCAATTATATATACAATAGCAATTTATATCGAAATGCTTACAGATATATAAATTGTAAACTTATCATTAAGCATACAAAAACACAAGTAAGTAAGAAAAAAGATATTGAGTCAGTTTTCAAAAGATATAGGATGGGTTTATTGGAGACGAACCTTACCCTTCATATGGTGTCCTCTTCCAACGCTTATCAAAAATGTCCAAAATCAGGTTTGGGCATAAATGAGGAACAATTGTCTGTCTGTATCTATTTTAATCAACATGTCACTACTAACAAATTGACAGACTGATTAATTGCTAAAGTGCAAGTAGTAACCTTCATATTTGTTATAGTTTGTAATTAGGTATCTTAATTTTAAAATGTTCAAATGACTGAACTTTGCGTTATCGGTTTGATGTAAATTAAGCAGTCATTAGGAGGTTGTCCCTATGTGTAGAATAGTGAGATAATATAACGTCGTTAGTAAAGAAAATAATGTTTATACAATACCACATACATTTATATATACAATAACAATTTATATCGAAATGCTTACAGATAAATCAAATGTAAACTTATCATTAAGCAAACACAAGTAAGTCAGAAAAAAGATATAAAAGATACACAACAAACCGCTTTCCAAATTTATAACAAGGCCCATGGCAAGATATGTTCAAGCAGTAACAACAAAAACCCATTTTTGGAACCTTAGATTGTTTAACACATATTTTTTATTTAAAGAAAGGATTTATTGTTTAACGATCTAAATTCAAAGTGTCCTGACTGTGTCAGGGAATTAAATTTGCTAATACAAATTAACTAATGTAGAAAACCACAACTTAAACGTATAGAACGCAGAAGACCAAAAAACATTGATAAACATCAATAGGCCGGGAATAATATTCAGGAAGGCCACAAAGTCACAATTAAAAATGATCTTTGACAAGCTTCTACTGAGAAATAAAGAATGAGTATTCTGTCAAAAATTACAATGGACATTACCTCCAGAACGAATAAATAATTACGTTATTACACCTTTACGCTCAATATTTTACACAAGTTAAAACGAATGAACAATAAATTTACAATGAACAATAGATATCTGAGTAGTCTCTCATTAAAGAATAAGACACCGATGCTAATCATTCATGAATGTTGAAAGAATTTCCATTAACAAAGGGGGATATGGAAGTATAAAGATTTGCTCAAAAGTAAAAAAACACACTCTAAAACAATGTCGTCTCACCTTTGTGCACACTTACCCATCAATAGATATCATGTATGCAAATACAAGTATGAAAAATATTAAAAATAGAAAAATCCGCACAAGAAACTGGTAAGGGACAGATGGAAGCGGACGAATAGTTAACGGATAGACAGAACGTTAATGCTGGTCATACATTAATTCTTGCATTTTAATTTGCTAAATGTTCACCCCCGTGCGTACACGTGCTAAAATATCATGGGCAAATTTCCACGATGTGTATTGGACACGTGGTTGATTTATCATTCTTTAATACTTTTGTTTAAGCATAATTGTTTGATCATTGTGTCATTAATATATTATTTTATTATTATTTGTATTTATATTTTGGTAAGTAATATGCCTCTGGTCAAATAATAAAATACAGTAGCCGATAGGATATTTACACATTTACTAATTCATGTATTAGTACGAATATTAGCTGAAGTTCACTAAAATATTGTGTTTTATTTTTCCCCAAAAAGTCAATAAAACGTGTACCATATAATTAAGGATTAACAAACTATAACGGTTTAACACATTTCCTCAACATAAAAAGTATTGTAAATTGCAAAATTCATCACACGGAGCGGCGCTGGCGGCTAATATTGCTTTAATTCAACAAACTATATTTTAAGTTAACAAAGTTTCCCATTTTGTACAAAGCAATAAAATGCTTATTTATGAAGATGAAAGAAAAGGATTTTAAAATTGTTATACGTTATACGTATATCATATCTTATCATACTGCACGGGGACATGGACTCTTTGTGGCAGGTAGGATTTGTGTAATATGTAGCGGCTGGTTCTTGTAAAACTTAGGGGCTATTTCTTTAAATAGTTAGAGTATATTTTATGTAATAATAAAATGCTATATCTTTTAACAGCTAAAGACACTTTCTTGTATTATTAACGTACTTGTTTTGAAATAATTGTGTTTTTCTTGTAAATAGTCTGAGGCCACTGTATAACACATAGAGGGTATTTCTGGTAGTTTCAAGAGGTTCTTTCTTGATTAAGCAAGTTATTATTTGAAAGCTATTTCTTGTGTAGTTAGGGACAGTCTCTAGTAATTGTTAGAGCTAATTTCCAATAGTCGCATAGAGCAATGTCTAATAATAATTGTATTATTGTTGACATTTAGAAAAATATAAGAGTGCGTTGACAGGCTTGCTTTTTTGTAACACAGCATAAACGAAATAGACTTCTTGCTGCTTCAGTAAGTCATAAAACCTTTGAGTTGAAATTATAAATGTTGTTGTTTACGATATTAATGTCAGATCGGGAGTAAACATGATTTACATGATACAAATTAATGATATTTTCTAATTATACGTCAGTTATTTTCTAACTGATAAATATTGCGCATTTCACAATTCATATATTGTAAACTGTACAGTGCTATACACAACATAATATTTACAACATGGATTTTAAAGAAATCTTTGAAAGATGACAATAAACTAACTTTTTAACTTCTTACGTAAAACATGGAACGAAATGTGTACGTTTTATTTGTAGATGATTGCAACCATTGCTGTCTTGGCAAATTTAGGTAAGAATGTATTAAACATACATGCAAGTTATGTAAAAGCTCAATCTATTTTAAATTGCTCTTTTGAATAAAAACATTGACTTGTCTTTTTAGCAATAAGACGAATGAACAAGCATTAAATGGTCATATTGTTTCATTCGACATTTGCTGCAACCCTCAATCTGCATGTGGTCTGCATCAATAATTGTTGGTCGAAACTAACCAATGGAACCTGTGTCTTAGACCCTTTGTATACTTGTTTAGTGTTCTTCTGTAATGCCTTTGTAGTCGCCGTTAACTCGTGTATAACTTTAAACAGATCGGTCTGCACGAACCTTGCAAACTTTTTCAAATTAAATCAGGTTATGTCGAATGTCAAGCGACCAGTCAACAAGCTCCAGAATGTAACAACTCAACAACATGTCCCTGTTGCTCTGTACCATGTCCATCGGACGGCTCTGGACAATGTGGTGGCAATTGTAAAGATGGATACCACGCCGGGAAATGTATGAACAAGTGTCCAAATAATTGTATCCGATGTGTGGATGCCCAACAAGGTGGCGGTGTGTCCAACTGTACCCTTTGTAAGGACGGATATTACTCCACGGTATCCTTGTACCAATGCCAGTCAGCTTGCTCCAGTAACTGTAAGACTTGTGAATTAAGCGCTTCTCGCTGTGCATCTTGCCGTGAGGGTTTCTATCTAACAGGATCACATCAGTGTGCTGAGTGTAATAAAACATGCTCGGCATGTAATACATTTTCAAGCTGTACATCATGTGGTATCGGATATTATCTCGATTCAACCGATGGCACATGTCACACATGTAACCCAGTTTGCTTGCATTGTAACTCGTCGCAATCTTGCTTCTGTTCCATCGGGTGTATAGATGTATCCTCATTCTATATTAGTTGTAAAACTGACACAAACGAATGTTCCTTTGGCTGTAAGGAACATTTCACCTCCTCCGACGGACGTGGTAAGTGCGACATATGCTCGGATGGTATGTACGGTATTAACTGCAATATACGGTGCAATCTGAATTGTGCTACATCTAAATGTAGAAGACTTGATGGTCATTGTTATGCTTGCAATGACGGCTTCTTTGGCGATAACTGTTATATGCAATGCCCTGAGAACTGTCATTCTAGATGTAACAAAACTTCTGGTAAATGCATAATTTGTAAAGATGGCTTTTTCGGCAGCAACTGTTCACTTGAGTGTGGGACAAACTGCATCAGATGTACAATGACCAATGGGACTTGTATAGCTTGTGCTGATGGTTGTTTTGGTAACACCTGTACGGAAATTTGTCCAGAAAACTGTCTGAATAGGATCTGTGATATGGCCAACGGCAGCTGTGTATGTGTGCCAGGATATACGGGGCTACAATGTGAGGTCAGAATAACCAACCCCAGTACAGAAAGTATTGGTCCGACTCTTGTTGTGCCAGCAGCACCACATAACTATGTTGGAGCAAGTGTAGGCCTAACACTGGCTGCTGTAGTTATCTTTGCTGGTCTTGTTGGCATTGGTGTCTGGTTCTACAGAAAAAGGTAATGCTTTCTTTTTGTTTTCTAACATCGGAACAGGCATAACGAGATGTATTTTTCGTCTAATCATTTTCTAAATATTTATAAAATTTGCGTTTAAATACAGTGTATGTAAGTGAAAATGTTTAAGACAGAAATCGTTATCCAAAATCATCATGATATTACAACCAATAGGGACCGTTTTGTATATATTTTCTATGTAACCTTTCAATCACTTCACACATTCTTAATTGTAATTATATAGATTATATACCTTCAAAAGATAATCCAATTAATCTATATTTCATACACACATATGATATATGCATATTATTTTTCCTGCAGGAATAACGGAGCCAGTAGTGGTACGTTGATAATTGTTTTATTTCGCTTCATGGTTGATTACTTGGCATATATGATTTTGTTATTAATATAAAAAGAGTTAAGCATTGTATTCGTTTATTTACGAGATCATCTTATATACCTGTCTGATTTGACCATTTTATAAACAGATGGTAAATAAAGTTGCTTCTTGACTAAGATAAATAAGCAATTCCGATGTGGAAATGAATCTTAAAAACATTTACTATACATAGGGAAATTAAGTGAGAAATAACCTTTCAATTTTGAAGCTATCACATTATTAAAGTGATGTACTCTCTTAGAACAACTTCATGTAACAATTATACCATCACATTCTTAGTAATTAAACGTGTTTTAAGATAAACATAGTGACGTCAGATATCTTGCTATTGTCCTTAAAACAGCTATGATTTATTTGGCAAAGGTTTATACTTGTCGGGTAGAAGTAGTTTTGTTATTGGTTATTTAGTGCATTAAAATCAAATTGACTTATTCCATTCCTTTTTCATTTAAAAGGTTGTAAACAGTGGGCACAATTTAAAAATGTCTTTTTCGCTTAAAATCTTACAGGAAGTCCCTCTTTGTTTGGTATCGCAACAAAATTATCCGACATTAAGAAACTTGAGAAAGACCGCTCTAGAATCGACACAGAGCTAAGCAAGTGGGCTGCCCGCAGGTCGGAGGTAAATGCCAAGATAGAGGAACTAAACGCTAACATACCCTACAAAAATTCAGGTAATTCCAACTTAGTTTCCCTATTTGTATTATTAAGCCATCTTCATTAGTGGTTGTCTGTAGAGACAAGTGTGTTGAGGCAAAATTTCTTAAATATGCTAAACTAGTACAGTGTATGTGGCAGTATATGTTAGTTTTCAGTGGTTGGCAACACTATGTGTTTGGAAAATGAGAAAGGATGTGGAATAGAAAAAAATAAACAATAATTACTATAACGTTTATTGTCTAGCTCTGCATGGGTGCATATTTCTATTTTGGTCTATGGACTCACTATTAGGTCGCGTTATTTATAGACATGTACACTCCTCAAAGTTTCACATATTTTTACAAATGTTGTTAGAATTTACACGATTACGCGATATTACGTATTACATTTGTACATAATGAACAATTGCGCGATTTTCCTTACCTCAACCCTTGATAGCTTTAGATCACGCCTATCTCAAATGCTCCCAAACAGTATAACACACATTTTCTTTTGTATTAATAGGTCAACCATCCAACACTGATTGTTTAAACGGTTTATGTAAACAGGCATCACCGAGCCTTTTGGGACGGTCCATTGTTTATCACAGTACTTCATGTCGAAAGGTTCTTATTAATCATTAATCCTAATCATGTGTAGAAAAGTAACTATACAAAGGTTGATACAATTTCTGTTGCATCGTGAGGCATACTGTTAACAAATTGACATGATTCACTGGCATTTTATGTATTAGTGTTCGTGTTCGTTTTAAATACCCACATTTTCTTAAGCACGTTATTCCTGTTAATAAGATCACTGTGTATTTCATGAACTGTCGACCATGTGCGTTTCATGTAGCGTATACAAAGATTGATAACACTAACAGTGCACACCTTAATCTAGAACTTAAGTGTAGATTGATAGTTTGCTGAAAAGGCACGAACATGTAAGACATCCAGCGATTATTTGGTGAAGAAATTTGTATGCGCTTATATCCCGTTTTGGTAGATGTTTGACATATATAATTATAAAAATACTACTAAGAACGCTTAAGGCTGAAGCAAGGGTAGACATTCATATTAAGTAAATTAAGATCAGCACCTCCGTCGGTCCCTTTGGTCGACTGATCGTTCCAAGGAGGTGACCGTTGGGTTTGCTCTTTTTGTTAAATGACTCATCACATATTTATTCTTACTTTTACAGTTGGCTTGCATGTGAATATGGTTAGTCCTTTGCCTTTTCAAGTTTTGGTATATGTTGCAATGATATATGAGTTTTTGTTGGTTACATTTGAGAACCCAATCAGGAAGTGCGAGGTTAGAGCTCTGTAAAACCAGTTTAAGCTCCCTAGTTTGTCCTTTTTACCTTCGACCATTCCAATGCGGTATCTGTTGGGTTTGCTCTTTTTGTTAAATGATTCATCACTGATTTGTTCTTACTTTTACATTTGGCTTGCATGCGAATACCTTTGTCTTGTGCCTGTTCAGGGTCTGGTATATGTTGCAATGCTCATAAGACTATATTCTTATTTTTTTGTCATATATTCTTAATAATAAATTCGCGCACATTGAATGATGATTATGAACATTCGATATCAATAAGCATATGTGTTGAATGAAGTATATGACCTACGCATAACCGAGATACATTTTACATTTTTATTAACATAATAAAATACAGCTCTTTTTAAAGCAATAATCTCAAATGAACGTTTAATTCAAATGAATCAAATACATTTTGGTGTAAAATTAAGTTCATTGAATTTTTGGAAATATTTTGATGTTCCTTTCTGGTTGGGGCGTTAAATAAAAAATGGCGTTAAATATAAAATGTGTTGCTTGATCAAGATTTTAGGGGTCGCTTTCATATTTCTTTAGAACTGTTTTTCCAATATTACTTTATTACTAAGAACACGTACCCTTAGCGTATTTACAGGAACTTATTGGCAGGGCTGTCATAATGTTGTTGGATTCTAGCCACTCATAACGAAATTTCGAACCCCGAACGTGTTCTAGTTTACCTGCAGTCGAAATCTAAATAACTATCAAGTCTATATGTACTGAGTAATTAAACAAATTTATATTATTTCATCGTGGGATGTTTACGTAACGTATGCATACACTAGGTATAAAAAGACATGTAACGATTTAAACACTAAACATGGCAACTATTCTACTTTTTTCAGATCGGGCAGACAGAGTCGAAGACATGTCGTATGAGATGTTACAGAAAGGGAATAACGAGGCACCGTATTCTACTATCCAGTGATGAACAATTTCGAATTAAAATATTTTCTTGTTTGTAAATAGGAATGATCATGCACGTTTCCAATTTTTTTGTAATTCTCCAACATGACAGTATGTACTTGTGGTAGTCTTGAGAAACATAAACAACTTTACGCTTGTACAGTGAAATTTGAAAAATGTATTCTTTATAAACAGAATTGTGAATAAAATCCATTTTTCTGAGATATTTCACAGAATGCTGTAATGAGTTGCATTGTAGTGCAATTATTAAAGTTTGATTTAGCTTTTCAGCTAAAAATCCTGAAGACAATATATGTTATTATTTTCTTATGTATGCTGAGTTCTATATTTCTCCTTTTACTAAAAATATACAGGATTTTCATATTTAATTATTAAGTTATGATTATTATTTTTTGTATTAGGAGTTGACATCCCGATGCCTTATGTCTCTGCAAGTACTTTATTTGTTGGTTTAGGTTTACATTCGTATTGATTGATCAATTGAATATTCTTTTGAAGAGATAAATCAACTTTCCTCTTTTTATGAGGAGGCTGTGCCATGATTTTTCTCTGATTACTCTTAACAAATAACCTTATTTGTGCAGCAGCTAATTTTGCAATGAAGTTAAATCACACATTTCTGAATGATCTAAATCTTGCAAACACTGGGCAAAATAAATAAGCCAATCAATTCTTCAAACACTCCCATTATCCATAAACAAATGGATTAATGATGCAACAGGTTCTAGCCAATCGACATCAACTAAGACCAATTACTTTACCTTCTCTGCCTAATTGATAGCTTTAATGTTAATTTCACGGGTGAGTAATTTGTCGATGCCCAACAGGGTGATGGTGTTTCCAACTGCTTACCATGTATAGACAGATATTACTCCACCTTGTTCCGGTGCTAATATCAGACGGCTTGTACAAGTAACTGTAGATATGTAAATCAAGCGTTTCTCGCTGTGTGTCCTGTCAGGAGAGTTTCTATGAAACAGGATCACATCAGCTGAATATAATGAAACATGCTAATATGTAATTCATCATCTGTATATCGTATCGTATCGGATATGATCACAATTCAATCGAACCCAGCGTGTTTGCACTGTAACTCATCGCATTCTTTTCTATTCCAACGGGTGCTTGTGTCCCCATTCGATATCACCTGTAATACTGACACAGTTAATGTTCCTTTAGTTGTAAGCAACGCCGCATACTTATATCACTCACTATCTAGACACAGGGGTCGAAATGGGGAGATAACTGTTATTAGAAGTTATAATAAATTATTGAGTATTGTACTGACTTTGCGTCATCTACTAGGTCGAAATATTTGCGAGCATTCCGGTATATGTGATACCATAGGTCAATCGTATTGACCACGTTGTTTGGACTGGCGCACTCGAGAATGTTAGATTCAGATCACAGAGGCGTTAGTAGCAGTAGTTAATTTCAAACTTAGTTTATTTTGGTTAAATCCGCTAGCATGTATGAGCATTTTATTTTTTACCTAACTTAAGTTAAAATGCAAATTATTTAGGAAGTTTAACATGTTTAATAAGATGGAGTCTATTATCGGATGTGTGTGAGTCTGATGTAAATTTGTTCCATTGTAAATGCCTGCATTCAAACTTCAATTGCGTTTTAAATGTGTTTTACTACGGCTTAATTTTGACCATTGTTCGCATACCTGCAATCACGTACAGGGTGAAACTTATACCGCCGAAACAGCTCTTCTAAGCGCTTTGATTTTAAAAGAGCTTATACTGGGTGTGTATTGTAAAAGAATCCTTTAATAGTTTCGGCATTACGACCTTTTCTTATATAAAGACAAACGTTCCTAAAGGCGTTAGGACAATGGCTAGCACGTTGTTGTGAATTTCCATTTTACGGAATATCGAGAATACATAGGTTCCGTCAAATTAAGCTTTATTCCAGCAATGCCTAACTTTCACGAGAATCTGAGGAAGCATGCCACAGGAACTGTTAAGGCAATGCATAATTGATTAGATTTACAAAGCTACCGACTTATCTGGCTAAAACCGCTTTCTATTAAACCTTCAATTTGTACCTGTGCATTCGAGGCTTATCCAAATACACAGTAATCAACACGCAAGCCAGAGGGGAAAACATTATGTTAATGCTAATTCTACGTTCTAGCTTTGAATAGTTGAGTAAAGTGTATACCGCTTAATGATATTAAACTTATGACATATAATTCACTTAATTCACTTCCTGAATGATGAATATAAACATTTCCATAGTGTTGCTTACATGTGGCCAAACTTTATTTTCAAACGATGTGTGAATATGGAGCCGTTATTTCAGGTAGGATTTATTCTGTTGTTTATGCATCTACAATTTTAATAGTAGTTCTAATTGTTATAGACAACGAAATGTTTGTTGGATCTATAGTTGCCACCAATTACTTCTTGTCTGGAGATACCGCTCATTTTAATGTCATGCCGTGACATGATACATTGTCCTGTCAAACAAATCCTGATACCGGGCCCGACTAGGCTTGGAACACGTCTTTAATTTGCCTAAGCGTCACCAAGGAACCATTTAAAACGTCTTGGTGTGTCGCAGTATACCGGTTTTGAACCCAAACCGTCCCCGTAGCTGGAGCAGATAATTAACCAAGTGCACTTTTAAAAAGCCTCTTAATGGTTTATGGGGTTCCAACAGTTGTTTACATAGGAATCGTGTATTATATATTTTATATTTGAATTCAACTGGTAAAGGTTGTTACTTTTGTTGCCTGCGACTTTGTACAGTAGAGCTGTAAGTCACACAAGGTTATAGTATACTAGCATATAGTATGCGAAGATTTGCTATTTTTGGACAAGGTAAAGAAGCGTTGACAATTGGCCACCGACAACAAACATGTCTAAAGATAGTTCAGATTTAACAACCGACAACATATCAGACATGTCTAAAGATAGTCCAGATTTAAATATCTGTGGTGATTCTTGTAGAACCATTTCCTATTTATACGTTCATCGACGTATCCGTGGTAAAAGTTATTAAATAAACACCGTACTCGCATGTACATGTAAGTATACCCGCATATATAAATCTTACCATTTGTTACCGAGCTTGTCCTTGGGGATCGACATTTTCTATTTATGAATAAAAGTCTAAAGTACCTTGCAGGTTGGTGCAACTTTTAATCTACACAAAATTATGTATTAAATAGATTGTGGTGATTGCAAACGGGTATATCTCTGTATTCGTTGCCGTTTTTACATGTGAT
>CM017570.1:5744835-5761977 GCA_007844125.1 Sinonovacula constricta | reverse complement strand
CCGGTTTAAGCAACCTAGTCGGTCCATATTGCCGACTGACCGTTCCAAGGCGGTAACTGTCGGGTTTGCTCTTTTCGTTAAATGACTCATCACAAATGTGTTCTTACTTTTCGCTTTGCTTGCATGTGAAATACCATTGTTCTGTGCCTTTTCGGAGTTTGGTATATGTTGCAATGCTCATAGGACTTTGTCATATATATTCTTATTAAGGTATTTTCGTCGCATCCGGTAGCTTTTTTATGTATTTATTTAAATGTAATTTAAGTAAAACACAGTCATATAGACAACAGTGTCTGATTAATCAACACGTTCTATTAGTTAATGTTACTGACAAGGTTGTAACTGTTGTCCCGATATATCCTCGGTATTTTAGAAATGGTGTTTTTGCAGCTGAATACTTGCACATGTGATTTACCAAGGACTAATGTTTACCATTATTTGCAAAGCTTTAACTGTGTACAGGTCTAAACTTACATCGCCCGAACAGCGCATTTCAGCCCTTTAAATATGTATGTACCTTGCATTATTTCCCGATTTATATGCATATGACATAAAGTAAAATGTTATCAACTCTGGCAATAAGAAGTTAACAATATTGCTCCATTTAATTGTAAAATCATTACGTTCGCAATAATGTCCGCTTATAGCTAAACGAAATAAGCATTTATGTTCTTCGTTAACATGCATATGGAAGTTATATGTTTTTAATGTTTAACAAACAAAACAAACATAAACTTGAAGAAAAAAAAGAAAATGAGGTATCTGTTATAGAATAGGTAAATAAGAAAAGTTTCTATCAAAATTTTCACAGATATTTAAATTTTATCTACCTGTAGACAAAGGCAAACAAGGTAAATGCAAATGTGACAAAACACAGAGACGAGACATAACACACATAAAGAAAAAAACATCAGTTACCGCCTTGGAACGGTCAATCGGCAAAAGAGCCAACTGGGGTGCTTAAACCTGGTTTGTGGAGCGCTCCAACCTCGCACTTCCTGAAGGTTTTTCTAGGAAACAAACAGTGTAAATAACAACATCCCGTCAAAGTGAAACAACCAACAGTAAGCACCTGCATCGGGAGTTAAAACAGGAAGTCATGGTCTATTTGATGTAAGCTTGGTCGAACTGCTCTTTGTTCAATAGCTAATGTTCGTTATACGAGGCAGCTCTTGAAGTATAAAGCTCAGTACAACGTTGACGTTTTGTTTAAATCAATGTGTAAAAGCGGTTGAACACCAGTAAATTTAAAGTTCTAGAAAGTAGCCAGCGAGAGAGAACAAGTCCTAGCCGATGATAAAAATACATGTGAAGATATATTTAGCTAATGTACGTAAGCGGTTCAACCAAGATTTATATATACGGTTTTTTATATCATCGCCAATGAACAAAAGTCAGTACATTACTCATAATAATGGCTTAATATACACTTAAGAGTGCAATACGGAAATACATTTGGACAAGTGCCCAGATTGGGAACGCGTTCAAATATAACTCCCTATAATTAGTATCAGTGTAAAATGAACTAACCTATTCTATTTCCATGGGTTTTATGTTAACGGACGTTTTGTATTATACACATGATTATACTTCCGCTGTTTATACTTTGGATTTATTATAATTCGTTGTTTTGAGACGCTTTAATAGTACCCTCTTATAAATTTATACGTAATGTAAAACGCGTTGCATGCATCCATTGCCAGATGCTAATTCGTTAACAATATAAAGTAGTAGACAAAAAACACAATCAGTCATTATTTTGTTTGTGTAAATCGTGAAATGATATCGTATATTTGCAAAAAGATTCTTTGTGTCAAAAATTGTCAACATCCAAAATATAATATAGGAACTAATATTTACAACGGCTTTTCTAAACAAATTGATATTTTGACATATTAAACTATGTGGCTATTATCTTGTACACTCTACATCACGAAACGTCATAATTGTCTGAATTGCCCCTTTGTTATTATTAAACATAATATGTACATATTTTTCACATAAATTCCTGTCCAGTCTAATGCCTTGCCTCATTGTTGACCATTCCAGTGCTTATGGGCCACAGTATGTTGAAAAGCAACATACATACAACAAAAACACCAATCCACGGGTCCGGCTGAACAAACCAGTGGAGAACGTCATTTGTCGCCTGAGTGTCAGCACGCCACTTATAACTTCAGACACACTTACAGATCTCTCAACCTGGGATTTTAAAAGAACTGTGAAATGCCCATACATTGACGTCAAGAACATTTCACAAACTCGTCAGAAAGCCATATTAGACTGTTCTTCCATTCCATCGATTAATCTCGTGACAACTAACATTCAATCTGATGTCTTTCAAGTCGAATTCGGCGATAACTGCTTGAAGAAAGTCATTGATCAATGTTGCACAGATACTAAACCTGTCCCGAACGTGATTCATTATGTTAACTACGGGAAACACACACTGGGCTTTTTCCAGTTCCTGAGCTACATTAGTGTTCTTCGTTTCATGAAGCCATGTTTGTTTCTGATTCACGGAGACTTTATGCCAAGCGGTGAGCTGTGGGACTATTTTTTGTCCATATACCCAAATGTTATCCACGTCAGGAGGGAAATGGTCACTTCCATATATGGACATACATTGGCCTACAAGGAACATGGATCAGATATAATGAGGATTGAAGCAATTCAAGGTAAGAACTTGTGCATGTCTTGAATGCATTTCACCAATCGGAATCTGGGAAGAAAAAAATGCATTTGCATCACGCATCTTAATTTGGGCAATTTAAATAGATGATCAAATTTTCTCTCTTAAACATTTAGCAGGCAAGTATTTTGCTAAGGTTTGAAATAAATAGAAGAAAATCGTACATTATTCTTGTGACTGATCGGTTACACGTTTATCCACTCAGTTTATTCTCGATAGCATATGTTCAAGTCCCAGTCGAGACATCCTCGGCTCAAAATGTCTTAAAGTTGACATGCAGTGAGAAATGATATGTACAAACACGTAGCGTAACCACAAACCTACGCAGTTCGGTGTCCCACCCCATAGTACCTTCAACCTAACTCAGTTTGGCGTTCTACCCTAAAGTACCTTCGGGCTAACGCGATTTGGTGACCAACCCCAAAGTACCTTTGGTCTAACGCAATTTGGTAACCAACCCCAAAGTACCTTCGGTCTAACGCAATTTGGTGACCAACCCCAAAGTACCTTCGGTCTAACGCTATTTGGTGACCAGCCCTAAAGTACCTTCGGGCTAACGCGATTTGGTGACCAACCCCAAAGTACCTTTGGTCTAACGCAATTTGGTAACCAACCCCAAAGTACCTTCGGTCTAACGCAATTTGGTGACCAACCCCAAAGTACCTTCGGTCTAACGCTATTTGGCGACCAGCCCTAAAGTACCTTTGGGCTAACGCGATTTGGTGACCAACCCCAAAGTACCTTTGGTCTAACGCAATTTGGTAACCAACCCCAAAGTACCTTCGGTCTAACGCAATTTGGTGACCAACCCCAAAGTACCTTCAGTCTAACGCGATTTGGTGACCAGCCCCAAAGTACCTTCGGTCTAACGCTATTTGGTGACCAGCCCAAAAGTACCTTCGGTCTAACGCTATTTGGTGACCAGCCCTAAAGTACCTTCGGTCTAACGCGATTTGGTGACCAACCCCAAAGTACCTTCGGTCTGACGCAATTTGGTGACCAGCCCCAAAGTACCTTCGGTCTAACGCTATTTGGTGACCAACCCCAAAGTACCTTCGGTCTAACGCGATTTGGTGACCAACCCCAAAGTACCTTCGGTCTAACGCAATTTGGTGACCAGCCCCATAGTACCTTCGGTCTAACGCGATTTGGTGACCAACCCCAAAGTACCTTCGGTCAAACGCAATTTGGTGACCAGCCCCAAAGTACCTTCGGTCTAACGCTATTTGGTGACCAACCCCAAAGTATCTTTGTTCCTGTGCAGTTTGGCGTCCTACCTCAAAGTACCTTTGGTCCTACGCATTTTTTGTGTCCCACCTAAAAATACATTTGGTCTTACGCAATTTGATGTCCCACCCGAAAGTACCTTCGTTGTAACACAATTTAGTGTCCTACCCCAAAGTAACTTCAGTGTAAGACAATTTATTGTCCTACCCAAATGTACCTTCAGTCTGACGTAATCTGGGTTACACTTCGATAATGTACTAACTCCCTGTAGTGCTTTTGATCCATGAAACTATTGTTATTATACCCCCTGTCTTTGGAAGAATCAAGACAGTTTTTTTCTTCCAAATTCTGATTTTGATATATTTAGCACTGTAACAGCTAAAAATAGAACACGTATGGTAAATAAGAAAAGGTCCTATCAAAATTTTCACAGATATTTAATTTTTTTATCTACCTGTAGACAAGGAAATCAAAACTTACCCAAATAGCAAGTATCTTTCTACTTGTGTGTAACCTTATTAACTACAGGCCGCAATAGCTCAGGCGGTAGAGCGTCGGCTTGCGGATCGTGAGGTCGTGGGTTCGAACTCCGGCCGGGTCAAACCAAAGACTTTAAAGTTAGTAGAAGTGGCTTCCCCCCCTTCACGCTCGGGGCTAAGGGGACAGCATTACGCCTGATTCGTCGGTGTCAGTATAATGGACCGGCCGGGTTCAGTCATAAGTCATAAGTTCACTCATAAGTGCCCCTGTGCTATAATGATAGAAATGTCGCTGCGCAGTATCGGCAAAAATGCCGGCTTATCCCATCCCATCCCATCCTTTAATAACTGCCATATTACTTAGCATGTTAGAAAGATACGATTTATAAAATATTTTTTTTTTTCCAAGGTTGAAGAAATCCGGATAATGCCTTGGCAAGTATTTTTAATCCGTGACAATACATTATTATCACCCTGTTGCATGAAAAGATATATCGTCTTAGACAGTAAAAATGTTAATTAAGATTTGACGATACAGGAATATGTTTATAATTATTTATTTTAGTGCAAACTATATAACTACAAGTGTATTTACATTAACACCGCTTTTAAAACTTCAAAGTATATGTATGTAATAGGTGTCATAATATTTCAAAATTAAGAAGCGCTTGTCAACAGGACAGCCTTACTTAGATCATTATACTTTTCTTCACGCTGTATCCGCAGTTGATGGTTAATGGGTAAGGGTAAGGAAACGGGGTGGAAGGGTTTATTTCGATCATTTTTATTTCTTTCAATCAATAAATATATGCGAATTATTAATTATCTGTGCATTTAAAAAAATACTGTACATAATAGTAACAAGAAGCTTTCAATCATTTTGATCAGTTATTTAAAAGCTAAATAATTATATGTAAGTGTAACGACTAACTGTCCTTAATTTTCATTTGTAACTATGAGTTAATTTAATTAGTATATGTGCTTAATTTTCATTGGAAAATATAGGTTAATTTAAGGAGTATATTTACTTAATTTTCATTAGTGACTATACGTTATTTTGATGAGTAACTGAGCTTAATTGTCGTTAGTAAGAATAAGTTAATTCAAAAAAGTATCTGTGCTTAATTGTCATTGGAAAATATACGTTATTTTAATGACTTACCATAAAGAATAAATAAATATAAAATAAATGTAAATAAGTAATCTCAAGAAAGACATTCATGAGAAACAATCAGTAAATCTGTTCAGTAATTATCAAGTAAAAGTTATGAGATACTGAAAACGTTACTTCAACACTGCATGAACCTGTCCGCTGAGGTGTAGCTGTCCATCGTCACCGAGAGGACCAGGGTACGATTGTCGGCTGCTTCGATCCTGTTATATATTGATTTTCGATATTCACTATAGTTTATCATTAAAAGAATACAAATTATTAAAGCATTTATCCTTTTCAGTCTACGGTGGTGCTTATATTGACTGGGATCAAGTCTTCTTGCGACCAGTAGAGCCTCTGAGACAATACGACTTCGTGCAATCCCTAGAGGAGGCTGACCACTTTACAACCGGTGTCCTTTTTGGCAAGAGAAACGCAACATTTCTTAACCTGTGGCACCAGGGTTACAAAAACTACACCAAGTCTTGGGGAGGAAACGCGCTCTTTTATCCCTTCCATTTAGCTAAGAAATACCCAAAGCTTATACATGTTGAAGGATATAACTTCACTCGCCCACATTTTGGCCAATTAGATCTAATTTTCAATAAGAATTACGACTGGTCAACGAATTATGCAATGCATCTGTTCATAAGGATGTATAAACGAACGACAGATATGGAAATAATACGGAAATTAAACACAACCATAGGGTCGGTCAGTCGCCACGTGCTCTTTGGAAACAAAGAATTGTGTGGTGAATAAAGGTGATAACCGGTAGTTTGTATGCAACAATATCTAATATCTGACCAATGAAATGGCGATTGTGGCGTTCTGATACACTTTTCAGACATGTGTAGGACACCAACAAACGACATTTTATGAGATCTGTTCAGGTAATAATATACTTTATGAAGATATGTAATAAATATTTGTTCCATAACTGACCGATACCACCTTTTAGGGTCGGTTCATTGGCACATGAATTTTTATTTTAGAAGTCTAAAAAGTTTAATATGAATAATATTCGAGGTTTCTATGTGATTTATGGTCTTCAACTAGTTTTACCTACGACGTCACTGTTAGGACGTTATCAACGTATAGCGTTAATTTTTAATCTGACATTTCGAAGAAAAGAACTATTGCGTTTTCCCGATACGTCGCAAACGGCGAAAGTCAACTAATGAAACAGGCGAGACAGCTTTCCAGAGACGTCTTGTTATCGTTTTGTATTTCTCTTGTATCGCTATGCAAATAATTGTCGCGATTAATTTCGAAAATAGCTTTGTCAAGTTCCGTGGTGTTTCTAAATGTATAGACATAATACAATAACTGATCTTTAACAATCGAAAATGTCAACACCTTTCGTCGGAAATCTTTTTTTGTAAACAAAATTCACGTGTAAATGTGTATAAATTAATCAAAACTTATAGAAAATATCACCGCTTGGACATTTTGTATTCAAATAGATCCTTTGTCTTTTCATTGCTTGCATTTGAGAAACTCGTCAGGAAGTGCAAGGTTTGAGCTCTGTAAAAAAGGTTTAAGCACCCCAGTCGGTCCATATTGCCGACTGACCGTTCCAAGGCGGTAACTGTCGGGTTTGCTCTTTTTGTTAAATGACTCATCACAAATTTGTTCTTACTTTTCGCTTGGCTTGCATGTAAAATACCTTTGTCCAGTACCTTTTCGGAGTTTGGTATATGTTTGGTATATGTTGCAATGCTCATCGGACTTTGTCATATATTCTTATTGTCATTAATGCGGAATGTTTTCTTCTTTCATGAAAGAAAAGGTAGAGATAGTTTGTATGCGTGTGCGTGTATATGTGCGTTAGCGCGTCTGTGTATGTGTATGTGTGTGTATGTTCCTGAAGGAAAAAAGACAGAGCTCCAATGTATTCACTTAAGTTTAATATGACGAAAATTTACTAAACCTTGCAGCCCATTATAAGTGTTGTTATTGTAAAAGTATAAATTTGGGTAATTAAAACTTGGTGTTTTTATATTATACTGTGAAAGTATTTAAAATGAATTTATGGACTTAGTATGATGACAAAAATACTAGTTTAATTTTAAGATGCACACGCATGTCAAAATTTAAACAAAATATATCCATTTTGATTTATGTGTTGTTGTTGTTGTTTTGTTTCCGAAGCATTACCAAGGAAATTGATATTCCACTTAGAATTTTTTAAATATTTAATAATCTGTGACCATACGTAATCAAGTCTAAAGGCTGATTTTACCTTATCATGGTTATGGTTCCTGATTTAAACATCACTGACCTCTTTCTTATTACGAAATGCAAAATATACATATTATCAGCAGTGTAAACAAAAAACGTGCACACATTACTGGTTTCCTAAGCTACCTTCCACAAATGCGAAACTTGTAGTGCACATAAAGATGACTTTATGTTTGTTTTTTCTTGAATCCCCATTGTATAAGTGGAAACATTCAACATAGAAATTGTACGAAGTTACTGAATTCATGTGAAACTGTACACATTAAAACGTTTTGTCTTTGGAAGAATGTAATCAATCAATGTTTAAATTTGTGAGGAGTGTAATTATTTGTATTGGTTATGTTATTTATCCTTTTCTTTGAATTATAATCAGAAATCAAATGAACAATTTGATTCCATAGCAAATGGGAATAATATGTATATGTGCATTACATTTGTATGCTTATTGTAGTGCCTCATAGTGTATGGTATCGAGTGTATATATTTTAAATCGGTATTGGTAAAGGTGGAACATAAATATTTCAAAACATATGCATGTTGTCCATTAACTATGTGTAAATATATGTTACTATGTATGTATACTGGATGGGACCTTGGCCTTATATATCAATAAAATATATCTATATATCTATCTGAAACATGTGTTGCTTACATAAATCAATATCATAAAATAAATCAAGTGTCTTTGTCTACTAGTGGACCCAGTACCGCTGTGTAATTATCGGACAGCGAAATAAAAATACACCAAAGATGATACCAAAGCAAAGAAAAAACATGCCAGGAGGCGCCATTTCTTATCCGGATCTTCTAAAAATGACAACAGTTGCAATGTAAGACAAAACAGATGTTGGTCACCCGAACCCGAGGTGTAGAGTTTCAACCTTGAAACTGCCTTGTTCGCCTCTCACCAATTCCCAGTCGGAGGCGAATGATTGAATATGAGGTATTCTTCCAGTTGACCTGTACTAAAACAACTGTACCGACTGTGATAATAAATACGCGATTATGGACTCTTTAAAATAGAAAACAACTATGTAACATTTTACGAACATTTTTATTCATTATTCATTTTTAGATTATGATACTATGCAAGAGTCGGCCAATGTTCCACAATCAAGCATTGATATGCCACAAGTTGTGTTCCCACATACTTTAATGTAAACAAACGTAAGAAATGACTTACAATACGAAAATATATACTTACTTGGATAATCTTTATCACGATTTCGCCGCTTTTTTGCATTTAAGTCCCTGAAATATAACCAGCTTAACAAATAATTGGTCTCAAATGGTGCCTTATATTAATCGATTTTTTAAAGTATTATGTATAAACCAAAAGCAAAAATAGCATAGGGAAGTTATTGAACATGTGTCAGGTATCTTCTTAATTTGCCAATTCACAAGAAGTATTCGTAATCTTGGTTGCACACGAAAAAAGTTATTTAAAACTTTCAAAACGAAAAGGAAAACTATAGGAAAAAGTGAAGGGCAAAACGTTTTGCTAGTTTTCTGGGCAAAATGTACTTATAGACTCAGCAGAAATACCGAATCACCTATGTTTAATTAAAAAGTATTAATAACAAAAATGATTCTTTCCCAGGGGAGACTGACCGTCTTAAAAATCGGACATTTTCAATACGATGTTATCAATGAGTTACATATAGAAATAATTGCTGAGAGACTGAAAGGCGTGCTTAGAAAAATAAGAAAAGCAATGATTAATTATGTACAGTTGTTACTGTTTAAAGTGGCATGTTAAATAGCGCATACGTAAGGTCGCATGTTAAAAAGCGCATATCTAAGGTTGTATGTTAAATAGCGAATATCTAAGGTTGCATGTTAAATAGCGCATACCTAAGGTCGCATGATAAATAGTGCATATCTAAGGACGCATGTTAAATAGCGCATATATATGGTCGCATATTAAATAGCACATATCTAAGGGTGCATGTTAAATAGTGCATATCTAAGGGCGCATGTTAAATAGCGCATATCTGAGGGCGCATGAAAAAAAGGGCATATCTAAGGTCGCATGTTAAATAGCGCTCATCTAAGGTCGCATGTTAAATGGCGAATATCTAAGGTTGCATGTTAAATAACGCATATCTAAGGTCGCATGTTAAATAGCGCATATCTAAGGTCGCATGTTAAATAGCGCATATCTAAGGTCGCATGTTAAATAGCGAATATCTGAGGCCGCATGTTAAATGGCGCATATCTAAGGTCGCATGGTAAATAATCACATGTTAAATAGCGCATATCTAAGGTCGCATGCTTTATACCGCATATCTAAGGTCGCATGTTAAATGTCGCATGCCTAAGGTCTCATGTCAAATAGCGCATATATAATGTCACATGTAAAATAGCGCCTACCTATGGTCACATGTTAAATAGCGCGTATCTAAGGTCGCATGCTTTATAGCGCATATCTGAGGTCGCATGTTAAATGTCGCATGCCTAAGGTCGCATGGTAAATGGCCCCTACCTAAGGTCGCATGATAAATAGCGCATATCTAAGGTCGCATGATAAATAATCACATGTTAAATAGCTCATATCTAAGGTCGCATGATAAATACCGAATAGCAAGGGGCGCATGCTAAATAGTGAATATATTAGGTTGCATGTTAAATAGCGCATATCTAAGATCGCATGAAAGATACCGCATAGCTAAGGGCGCATGTTAAATAGTGAATATCTAAGGTCGCATGTTAAGTAGCGCATATCTAAGGTCGCATGTTTAATAGCGCATATCTGAGGTCGCATGATAAATAGTGCATATCTAAGGTCGCATGTTACATGGCGAATACATAGGGTCGCATGTTAAATAGCGCATATCTAAGGTCGCATGTTAAATAGCGCATATCTAAAGTTGCATGTTAAATAGCGCATACCTAAGGTCGCATGTTAAATGTCGCATGCCTAAGGTCGCATGTTAAATGGCGCCTACCTAAGATCACATGTTAAAAAGCACATATCTAAGGTCGCATGTAAAATGTCGCATGCCTAAGTTCGCATGTTAAATAGCGCCTACCTAAGGTGGAATGTTAAATAGCGCATATCTAAGTTCGTATGACAAATACCGCATAGCTAAGGGCGCTTGTTAAATAGTGAATATGGAAGGTCGCATGTTAAATAGTGAATACCTAAGGTCGCATGTTAAATAGCGCATATCTAAGGTCGCATGTTAAATAGGGCATATCTAAGGTCGCATGTTAAATAGGGCATATCTAAGGTCGCATGTCAAATAGCGCATATCTAAGGTCGCATGTTACATAGCGCATATCTAATGTCACATGTTAAATAGCGCATATCTAAGGTCGCATGTTATATATCGCATTTAAGGTCGCATGTTAAATGACGCCTTCCTAAGGTCGCTTGTTAAATGGTGCATTTCTAAGGTCGAATGAAAAATACCGCATAGCTAAGGGCGCATGTGAAATAGTGAATATCTAAGGTCGCATGTTAAATAGTGAATACCTAAGGTCGCATGATAAATACCGAATAGCAAGGGGCGCATGCTAAATAGTAAATATATTAGGTTGCATGTTAAATAGCGCATATCTAAGATCGCATGATAGATACCGCATAGCTAAGGGCGCATGTTAAATAGGGCATATCTAAGGTCGCATGTTAAATAGCGCATATCTAAGGTCGCATGTTAAATAGCGCATATCTAAGGTCGCATGTTAAATAGTGAATATCTAATGTCCCATGTCAAATAGGGCATATCTAAGGTCGCATGTTAAATGGCGCATACCTAAGGTCGCAAATTAATTAGCACATATCTAAGGTCGCATGTTAAATAGCGTATATCTAAGTTCCCGTTTTGAATAGTGAACATTTAAGGTCTTCAAACTGACCGACTTGGTCGCTTAAACATGGTTTGTGGAGAGCTCCAACCTCGCATACCTGAAGGGTTTTCTACCAAACAAACAGTGTAAAAAATATTCCATCAAAGTGAGACAGCTAGCAATAAGCACCTGCATCGGGAGTTAAAACTGATATATGATCTAATATAATATAAAATAACTAGTAATGTAAAAACAATTAACATAAGTGAAAAATGTACAACAGATAAAGCCTCGAATAAAAATATATGAAAACCGAGTTGATTAAACAGACATTGCTGTCTATATGACTGTGTTTAACTTAAATTACATATAAATCATAAAAAAGCTACCGGATGCACCAAAATACCTTAATAAGAATATATGACAAAGTCCTATGAGCATTGCAACATATACCAAACTCCGGAAAGGCACAGAACAAAGGTTTTTCACACGCAAGCAATTTGTTGGTGTATAAAGAACAACCAGTAGGGTTCGTTGATTCACCTTATAGATTATTTATTGTGTCACTTTAAAAAGACAAAACAATGCCTGTAACTTGAAATTCAAATTGTAAAGACATTAAATAACAAGTTGATACAATAATAATTAATATATGTAATAGGTTATGGAAGTACAGTCTAATGGCCGACTTGCATAAAAGATGCATATAATAAACATGAGAAATATACATGTAGTTTAAATATGAATGACTTCATTAAATAGTGTTTAATACATTATCAAAACATTGCAAATACATTTTAATTTACAACAATTACAAAATACACATTTTTCTTTAGCAATCACCAGTATAAGGTACTGTCACTCATTTATTGTGATGTTATGGCAGACAACTGCAACAGATGACATCTGAAAGTTTCAAATGTAACTGTGCAATAAAGATGAGGACGTGAAAAGAAAATGCACCAAATCATAATCGGCATTTAAAATGCAATTTAAACATTCAGAATGAGCAATGTATAATTAGCATTGAACCAATTCGACATCAAAATCAATTGACATGACCGCGATTTGAACAGTGTAAGAATTTATAATGATAAAACCGTGCATACCACATTTTACAATAATCAGCCAGTATTTTTTCCCTCTCACCTGAACAGTTCTAATGTACTTTGAATTTACTTTAAAACATCCAAAGAATATATATTCACCACATCAAATCAAATAGTTGCATCATAAAATGCTAAGCTGGTGCTTAAACAAACATACTAATTACCATACATGTATGTACTAGAACATACAGGAAGAAAATGAAATACTACTACATCACATTTAGCCATAGAAAGCTAAAAATAACAAACTATTCTCACTAGAATCACACAGCAATTATCTCTACAGGTGAACTCTACCAAACTGTATGTTAAAATCAATAGATTATAAAAACAATTAAATTCAACCCTGTTCTAACCACAAAGGCTTGACGGCGAGATGAAACTAAAGGAATCTCTTGCAATAGCCAGTATTTGAATCTTGAGTTGGCGGCATGAGACCAGAGGTTGACATGTTTGAACAAAGTTACAACAACAAAAAAACAATATATATAAATTATACATTATCCCAGTAACTCCTACAATATCGACAACAAAATTCTGTCTATATGTGTCCTTGCATTCCCAACTGACTAGTGTTCACCTTCGCATATACACATGTATACTCTACGCTTGATCGACAAGTGAATTCAAGCTATAGTAAGATATACAAGATTATAATTGGGCAAATAATCGCTGACGTACTGTGTCCACAAGAGTGATTCAAACGGACGTTTGCGATGTGGACGCCAAGAAATTATTCAGTCAACAACTGCTTAGGATTAGGAATGAACGAACCGCCAGTCAGTCCAGCCGCATGCATGGCGATGCCAATGAAGAGGAGGAGGATGGCTATAGAGTTGTCTCAAGCTCCACGTCCCAAGACATTCTTCCATGATCTGGATAACGCTCTTGCAGGACGTGCCAGAGATGATAACGTTTATGATCTTATACGTCTGTGCGACCATGTTAGAATAGATGAGTATCGACTTCAGCTCGTCGAGCGCACCCGAGCACTGCCGGACTGCCTGCGAACTAGACTAGTGAATCGCTGGAAATCGTCACATGCAAGCAAGGAGAAGAAATAGCCACTAATTGCTGCATTTTCAATGCGTATCAAATGGAGAGCAGACAAATGAGCTGAATAGCATATTTGTCGGTGTCAGTAGCGCTCATGATATTATTATCGATGAAAGTCCGATTGGGGACACGATTGTAATACTACTAGCAATGTTGGCAAATGTAAATGCAGAGTTGATACAAATATCACAGGCAAAAGACTCAGAAAAAAATCGCAGCACTGCAGTCAGACATGACAACCGTGGACAGCAACTACCGGACACTTCATGACACGATCAGGAGCATACTAGCTAGATTACCGGAAACAACTTCCGAGGTCAATAAAAGACAAACGGAAGTAGAACGGTTCGGATCGTCTATAGCAACAATAAACCAGAAAGTAATAGACATAACGAGACCAAGTGCGTCTTATCCGCACCTCTCTTCAACAACAACAACCACCAAAATACAGCAAACTGATACTAGTGAACTAGGATAACATACGCAGCTTTAACATCCCCGGCAACACCTAAAACCTACAAGCGAATGGAAGGGTTCGGACAAAATGTACAGTCCCTCCAAACCCCAGCATAATAAAACATACCACGTGGACCTACAAACTTCATTAACCTTCATTAACAGTACAAATAAGTGGACCACAAACAGAAACAACCAAGACGGAACACCATCCACAACCCGGGAGAAGTCGCAAAGACAGCGGAAAGGAAATAAAAAGATAGAAACACGAGTGAAACCGACATATACGAGTACATGTACTTTAAACAAAATAACGATCATATCACACATTTGCGACTATTTGTCGGTCGACATGACTCATCAGCAAATGTAAACGTGCCCAAAGGATCAAGAACACCTAATTATTGGTGAAAGGTTTTGGCGCAAGTGAGTAACAAGGAAAAAGTGGCAGCTCACAAGAGCACCGACGCGCGAACATAGATACGACGACACTCGCGGAAAAAGCAACACCTGGGTCCCAGCTGAACGGAGAGACCTTCATAAACGGAGGACGTACTATAATTTAATTGTTGTTTAATTGTCGTGACAACAATGACTTCGACAGGGAGCGCCAATTTGGGGATACGTATGGAGCCGGACCCTCCACGATAGAGTCAAAGTGCAGGTCGTGGAAAGATATGGGTGACAAGGATAGGTAATTACTACAGACAAAATAAAGAACACAATATTAAATATATGTTTATACGATTGTTCTTGTAAATAATGCTTTACTTATTTTGTTAAAACGGTCGCGGTGTAATGTCGTCTGCATTCTCAATATTGGGATACCTAGATAATAATGACATCGACATTTCGCTAATTTCTGAGTATATGCTCTTTCCAAAGTCAGCCATATTTCTTGAAAGTATTAACCGACGATTTTCAGCATACGCAACCTTTGATCATAGACGAGATGAGTTTGGCCACTTAAAATGTGGTAGACCAGGCACTGCCGTACTTTCTAGGAAGACGCTGAATGGACGAATCAGTAGACTACCTATTGAGACTGAGTATAACAACACTGTGCATATATACATATTCTGATCTTACTTCTCAGTATTGTCAGACTACAGCATTGTAGAAATCAGTTTAAGCGACATGGAATCGCTTATAGATCACTATAGCCAATTGCCGGGGGTGACTTTAACGGACAATACTTGCTAGACGGATAAACGGGGAATGCAAAATCAAAACTATTGACTAATATGATAAATCCAAAACAATTAAAATCGGTATACTTTTGGAGCAGGTGGCGAGTTCACGTATGTACACAATCAAACCACGTTCGGTCACTTGCTTGCGGACGTGAACACAGCGCGTGGCACATCGCGTAACCTTAGATCATTTCACGTAGTGGATAGTACAGAAGTATTTTTGTCCAAACCATTCACCGGTTATAGTGAACTATGAAGCCGAATATAGTTACAATTTAATCGGACCGCCCAAGTACACACTTTCATGGGAAAAAGGAACTACTGCTCGCATACAAAATTACTTAAGAAAAAGAATTAAATTGATTTTTGCTGTGTGAAAGTGACAACTGCCATCCAGACTGCTTAAACAATGTAAAGTTGAATGCGCTTAAAGAAACATACCTCGCAGTAAATATAACAAACGCGCCAAACTGTATTGGAATTCGGATGTTAAGAATGCGCAAGCCCGAATGAAGCAAACTCTTCGTGATTGGATAAATGAAAACTAACCTCTAGGAACCGATTATCAATCCTATGTTAGATATAAACAGGCCAAGGCTAATTTCAGAAAAAAAAAGCGGCATTTTTTCTGAAAACGAAGAAGAAATGATTGATGATTTGAACAAAACAGCAGAACTCGATTATAAACGATTTTTGGAGAGCCTTAAAAAGCATACGGGGAAACCCAATAAGGCTGTTAGGGACATAGTGATTGCAAAAGAACGCTTTTGTGAAATAGAACCGTACATGGGTTCAGAAAGTACTTTGAAGGCGTATTCAGTACTGAACACACCGTTACAGACGACGACAGTGATATTTTAGAGAGCCTCCAGAGATTCCTCAAAGCTGAATGCAATGACTCAGTTCTAAGTGTCCCTGTCAAATCTATGGAGGTAAAAAAGAGCAATAAAGACACTTAGTAAACGCAAGACACCATGTGTCAACAATATTCTAAATGAGCACGAAATACATGGAGGGGAATGCTTAATTCGCTCCTTGTACACTCTGTTTACATCTATAATAACCCATAAACGGTCACCTATTGTATGGAAACGAGCGTCATAATCACGATATTCAAAGCAAATGACAAATACAAAAATTGACCCAAATAACTATTGTCCGATGTCCTTTCTCCTTGCTTCCTTGTCTGTGCAAATTGTTCGTATTCTTTTATTGCAAAAGTACAGGTGTACCTTATGTCATCTGGGGTATCTTTTCCGAATACACAACAACAAGGGTTTCAGGACTGTGTTAACTGCATTACTACATGTTCTAAATTCCAAGAAACGAATAAGCAACAAATCGAAAATGGCAGCAAGGCATATGTTGCTTGTCTTGATCAAAAGCTGCCCTCGACTCTGTATTGCACGCAGGATTGCTTCATTGACTAGGACAACTAGGATTTACTGGGAAAATTCTTAGAACCATAGGGGATATGTATAATGATCTCAAATGCGTAATTAGGATAAATGGTATAACCTCGGACGAGATACGCGTAGTGAGATCCGCCCGTCAACGTGGAGTATTATCTTCATTTATCTTATTCGTTTTTATCGAACAATTACTAGATGATATAGAAAACAGAAATAACTTGTACAGTACATTCAGTCAAGGCAATTAACCCGTCATTCGCAGACGACATCTCCCTTATGGCAAATACTCAGCTCCGCTTACAACGGCTAGTAGACACGATGTACAGATA